>JAVCKT010019833.1:0-12500 GCA_032273925.1 Rhynchotus rufescens | reverse complement strand
ATGATCCTGCCTTGGTCCTGTTAGCAGCATCTTGGGAGCAAGGCTTGAGTAAACACTATGGCCAGCCTGCTAGCCAAATAGCAGTGAGCAGAATGAGAGCGGGAGGGAGAAAACGATTATTTTCCTTCAAGGACTCGTGCATTTGTGCCGTGGCTTTTAGAAAACTTTGCTAAAGACAGGGAAGCAGATCCTGCACAAGTGCAAATCAATGCTGGATAGAAGTAGAGATCTAGGTACAGAAGAGGCAATAGAAATGCTGATCGAGGGTATTTCAATTCCTGCCTTACTGAGCCAGGGACACGCAGTCCCGGTGGATCCCAGCTGGATTTTGAGCTGCCTCGGGTCCCTGCCCAGCTCCGGGGCAGCAGGATGTGGCTGAGGGCACCAGACCTTGCTTGGCAAGTGCATTTGCAGAGGGAAACACGATGCCGCAGGAGCATCCCGGTATCCCGGGAAAACCGCGCTGGGCGCAGTGCCGGCAGCGCCTTGGAGAGGACCTGGGTGTCCTGCCCAGTTCAGCCCCATAGCCTCAATTCGTATGATCTGAGCCCCAGATCCTTAAGGGCTTGTTGTTATTTTTGGTTACTATTAATGCTATTCCTGCGTTTGTTCTGGCACACGGACCCTTTTCTATTCTCTCCCCCTGCTTAGCATTTTGGTCAGAGCTTAATTCAATTTAGAGGAGCTGGAAAAACCGCACAATTTAAAAATAAATGAAAGCAGCGGCGATGGCTGCAGGGGGGTGTCATCGTCGCGGGACGCGGTGCTGGCAGGGGGGGATCCTGCAACCCTGGAGCCATCGGGACAGCCCCAAATCCCTCCGAAAGCTGCATTTCCATGGCAGGAATGTGCATGGAGGGGGCTCCGGGGGGGATGATCGGAGGTGTCCGGCGGGAGCGGGAGCCGCGCCGCCCGGCAGAACGGGGCCCTTGTTCGGCCCTGCCCGTGCGGTCAGACACTGTGGGTGGGAGCGGGGGGATCTGTTTTCCCAGGCCCGCTGCCATCAGGAATTACTGAGCTGCCATGAAATGGGAGGAAATATTTCATTATAGGCACATGCGCTTCAATTTCACATGATGGAAACTTCGGGATCAGCTTTCCTGCCCGGTGCTCCCGACAGAGCCTGGATGGAGCGGGGGCCGACGGCCGCCACGGCACGGTCCCCCCTGCTCCGTGCCCACCGGGTCCCACCACTGTCCTGCAACACCCACAAAAAAAAAGATATCCATGAGCACCAGGGATTCATCCCTTGTTTCCCTGCAGCAGGACAGTGGAAGCAGCGGGATTGGATTCCGGCTGTTTTTAAAAACAAGGGTCTTGGCTTTGTTGGGGTGTCTGGGAGCCCCTCGGAAACGCCAGCAAAGGGGAGCGCAGAGGGGCAGGGGGGGACAGGGGCTGCACCCCCTGCCTGGGCCACTCTGGGGGATGGGGGTGAGCTGGAAGAGGGGGGACCCGTCAGGACCGGGAGGACCCGTCGGGGCTGGGGTCAGGGGGAGCCGTCGGGGCCGTCGGGGCCGCCGGGGCTGGGGCGCCGCCGGGGCAGCAGGGGTTAATTTGCGGGTCAGGCGCCGCTGCGCAGGGCAGGGGCTGGCGCCCAGCGCGGCCGGCCCAATTTGGGAGCCGCAGACCGGGATCCGGCCGCTTGACCCCCCTCGCCGACCCGCCCGCGGCCCCCGGCCCGCTCCGCCCGCGGCGATGGAGCCCCTTGGGGCTGCGGGGGGGAAAGGGGAAGGGGAAGGAGAAGAGGGGAGAAATAGGGGGAAAAGGAGGAAAGGGAATGGGAGAGGAGAAAGGGGGGAAAAAAAGGAGAAAAAAGGAAATCGCGAAAAGGGAGAAGAAGAAAAAAGAAGGAAAAGGGGAAAAAAAGGCAAGGAAAAGGGTAATAGGAAAAAGTGCAAGACAAGACAATGATAAAGGAAAGGGGAAGGAAGGAATAGAAAAGTAAAGGAGAAAGGAATAAGGAGAAGAAGAAAATGAAAAGCTAAAGGAGAAAGGAATAAGGAGAAGAAAATGAAAAGGAAGAAGGTGGGAGAAAGGAAAAAAGGAAAGGAAAGGAATAAGGAGAAGGAAAAGAATGAAAGAAAAGGAAAAAAAACAAAGAGGAAAAGAAGAGGAAAAAGGAATAGAGAAAAGGAAAAAGGTAAAGAGAAAAGGAAAAGGAAAGAGAAAAAATAAAAAGGCAATGGGAGGAAAAAGAAAAAGAAAGGGGAAAAGAGGGAAAAAGGCAAAGAAAAGAGGAAATAAGGGAAAATGAAAAGGGAAAAGGAGAAAAAAAAGAGAAAAAAGGAGAGGCATATTTTAAGTAGGAATTACTTAATTAAAAGGCAGAAAGTAAGTGTTCAAGGATGCTCTTTTACAAGGCAAGGGTCATTTTTAATCCCCTGCTGCATTTCTTACAACGGAGCCGATTCAAGTTTTTCTTTCTTTAAAATGTGAACTGTGGGCAAGGACGGGACCCTGACAGGCTTTACAAGGACCATGCAGCTCCACAAGGATCCAAACCCCGTCCTTTAAGCTGTAGCTTCTTCCCAGTCTTTTACTGGCCCAAACTGGGACCCCTAGGATTGCAACCCATGGTCTCTGCACCTCCCCTCCAAACACTGCTTGTTCCCACTGTGTCCTTTTTTCCTCCCTGCTTAGGTGCAAAAAATAATGTTTTTTTCAGTATTAAACAATACCTTGTTAACATACATATATATATAAAATATATAAATCTTTTTTCCAGCTTTGAAACTATATTGTATATGCAAAGGCTGAGACGAGGACAAATTTTTACAGATGAGTATTAAACATCTGAAATAAGATTTATGATGGAAAGCTGACACAACCTTAAGTGGATAATTCAATTTTTACTCACTTTCTTTGTTCCCTACAGAGGCACTTAGAGCTACAAAGCCCAGGCACACACAGGGCTATTGATCCCAGGGCTCTGAGAGCCCCCAGCCCTGTTTGCCACGGGCGCACACAGCTAAAAACCTCTGCACAGGCTTGAGCTGTGCACCAGCAGCACGGGTAAACGCCAATTTTTATTTTTTGTGGATCTCCCTCCTCTTACCTTATATTTTTTGATGCATATGCACAGTTACATCCTTGCTTAAATCATGCCTTTTTTCCTATTTTTCTTTTTTGCCCTTTTTTTTTGTTTGTTTCCCCCAGCAAAGTGATTCTTTGCTCCTGATAAACTCTGGGCAGGTTATGATCATTATACCTTTTTTTTTTTTTTTGTAATTATTTGTTATTTTTATTGATCCCACCAGAATTCAGCGAACCCGTTTAGGGGAAAGAGAAGTTGGAATTGCTGCAATGAACTCCCCTGGGGCTGGGGTGGGAAGCTGCATGTTCTTGCTTCCCTTTTCTGACAAACTTGCAACTATAAATTAAAAGGAGGCAGATTTTCTTGTGTAGATTCAGTAAATTCAAATTTTTCTCCCCAGATGTCACTCTGCTCCTTATTGATCATCTTTCTAAGCTTTACAATAATGGAAATCTTTTCAAACTGGTAGCAAGGATGGGTGCAAATTCTTGCAGGGATGTATTTAAAGAATAATACAAGAGTGACCTATTTTAATATGAGCAAAATGGATATTTTAAAATAAAAATGCAAGAAAAACATGTTTGGGTCTGAGCAAAATGCACACAGAGAGGCAAATAAAGAGTTTTCCCCAGGTTTTTGTGGGCAACCCATTACACACTGAGATTCGATGGATTATTTCTTCACATCAACATTGTGTGAGAATAAAGTCATTCATAGTAGTTGGAAAGTGATGAAAATGGGGAAGTGGTTGCCTGGGAGTCTTGCGGCTGAAAATTATTTCCCCCCTAATAGGCAGGAATGGGTTTATTTCCATTGCAGTTTCAAAGCTCAATGCTGGGGTCTCAATTTCGTTGCGTTGAAAAATCCCACAGGCTGCGTTGGGCAGCACAGCTGATTTGGAGTCTCGGGATTTAACCTGAAAAAAAAAAAATCAAAATCCTAGATTTTTCCCTGTGCTGGAAAAGCCATTTCCCACTCACATATAAAAAGCAGGTTCGCCAATTTGGCCTGCAAATGCGTCTCTGAGCTCTTTGCTTGACGGGAGGATGCGCTGGTTGGTGAACGCTGCACACACTAACTCCCTGTGTGGTATGGACCAGATATAACAAACCTCCTGCTAGCACATGCATGCGCTTGCATGCATGCTGGGTGGCCTGCTGCCATGCAGAGCACTGTCCTGCATGCACATGGCACGTGCAATCGCAGTGTGCATGCTTGCAGCCCCAGTGCAGGGGTGCATGGCCACCTGCGCACGCGTGCACTGGCAACAGCAGCACAAGTGCACGGGAAATTGCAGCACGCATGTGCAATTGCAGCACCTATATATGCGATTAGAGCACATATGCATGCAATCATGGCATGCATATGCATGCAATCACATGCACATATGCAATCATGTGCAACCACAGCATGCGCGTGCACTTAAAGAGCATACACACACTATCACATCACGCACACATGTGCCATTAGGACATGCATGTGCAATCCCTGCAGCCACACCGGGTCTTGCAGCCCCCAAAAGCACCCACTCCATGCACACCCAGACCCCCCCCAGCCCCTGCACAGCACCCACCTCTCCTCCCCCTTTGCACACACAATTACCAGACACACAGGCATATTTTTATTGCAGCTGTCAGGAACATGAAAAACCTTTCTGCCAGCACTCAGCACGGGCAATTTATGAGCCGGGTCTGTTTGAGTGAGGGGGGGCAGGGTGGGGATCAGAGAAGAAATGATGGGAGAGAAAATGGCCCATAAATTGCTGGCCATGATTTACACTGCAGTCCATTTGCAGCCTATTCTTTTTTTGGAGCCTCACACGCAGCTCCTCTCGCCGGCGCTCGCTCGCGCCGGGGTCCTGAGCCGGCCCAGCTGGAGGAAGGCAGCGATCAGAGTTCAGTTGGTGCAGACAGAGCTAAAGTAAACAGCCGTGGTCATTCAGCAGGCAGTTAGCAGCCTCTGGACAGATGAGCGGGGCTTTGCAGGACCACACACGGACCCCGCTGCGGACCACACAGGGCCGGCGCGGCGGCGTGAGCGCGGCCGTCCTCTCCGAGCATCCCCCCCTGCGGCTCCGGGCCCTGCTCCTCCAGGGCACGGGGCTGCTTTTAACCCCGGGGGACATCCCAGGAGACGCCCGAGCTTGAGGTTGGGGTGATGGAGGGGCATAGAATTGCCCCTGGATTGGGAGCTGCAGAGCCCCAGGGGCGCAGATCCCCGATGGGCGCAGCGATGCTTCCCAGGAGAAACCAGGGCTTTTCCATGCGGACACTGCAGTGGCACTCGCACAACGAGCCCGTGCTCTTGCGCTCGCCCATGAGGCTCGTGTTAAAGCACTCTCCTTTTCCCACTGCTTTGGCTCCGAGGGCGTTTCCGTCCCTGCTGGGAAACACGGAGGTCGTGGCCTGCAGGTTCCCAGAGCTGCCCTTACGCACCACGGGGAGACCTGACAACAGCCGCCTTATTTATGTACCCAGGCCGGGCTGCCTAATGAAACCCAGAGAGTTTTACTGACACATGTCCGAGAGACACAATCCGGAGGCTGCTTCCCTCAAACACAGCGCCTATTCATGGAATTTCGTTCCATGGGGCACTTTGGTGCTGGATTGAACCGTGCCGAGCTCACACCCCGTGCTGGAGGTGCAGAGTTGGCACTGGGAAGCATCAGCAACAAGGGCTGTCCTGATGCCCTGCTAGAAATTAGGGGTGACGAGGGGGTTTGTGAATGTAACTATTGCTACAAGGGGAAAAAAGTAAAAGCAATGGTGAGAAATGGAAGAAAAAAGAGGTGCAATTAATTTCTGCTCAATAGTATGATCTCTCAGCCTGGCGCTGATTCCTCTTGCAGCACGGAAATGCCATGGGGTTTGGGAAGGCAAAGGAAAGCGTTTTGGTCGCTGCTGACACTGCAAAACCAGCCGGCTTTGGGGTGCGCGGCCAAGCCCTGGCAGCCGATGCCCTGACCCCGAGGGCTGCCCGGGGCCATTCCGGCTCCAGGAGGAAAGAGCAGCTTTTCTTGGCAAGGAAATGACTCCTAAGGAGCCTTCTCGCGAACCAGGAGCCTGCAGGAAAATTGTGGCCGAGTACATTTGGCGTTTAAAGGGCTGAAAAATGACTGCGGCTTCCTCCGGCAGTTGCAGTGGGACCCCGAGATGTGACCCCTAAGGAGACGGTGCTGACTGCAGCCAGGCGGGAGCATCGCGTGTGCTCGGAGCAATCCCGACGCTCCCTTCCCGGAGGAACGAGCGGAGCCGGTGGGATCACGCGCGGCGCTGCCTCCTCTGGGTGCCCCTGCAAGGTGCAACACGTTGGGATTCGTCACGTTGGGGATGCTCCACCAAAAGCTGTGGAGTTGGGCAAAACCAGGAGCGAGTAAATGTGACCTTAGAGAGCTTGCAAGGAGCTGCAGTGCAGTTGCTTATCATTTAACACCCAGGTCCCTCTCCCTCCTCCCTCTTCCTTTTCTTTTCCAACCAAAAATGTCCCAATGCTCCAGAGCACCCCTAAGGCAAATACAATAAAATAAGATAAAACCTGCCTGCAAGGCGCATGTGAGGAATGTCATCCTTAAATATACTTAAATCCCATTCCAAGGACTCCTCCTATCTGGGGCTGCAAATTTGCCTGGCGTTCGGCCGGGGGGGTCGGGGATCTATTTGCAATTCCTACGGAAACCCTAGGACCCGCTTTTCCTGCCAGAGACCAAATGCGCCTTGTCCTTAAGACAATGTTGAAAGGGTTCCCATCGCAGAAACACTTTCTAGTAAAAAGGGAGATGTAAATTTAGATCTGGCCCTTGTGATGCTGCTCCTCTGTCATGGCTTGAGGCGCTGATTGTTTCTCTCAAGAGTTTGTTAACAATTACAGATCCGCGTTTCGGGCCGAAGAGAGCTATTAATGGCCAACAATGTTGCTACTTCTTTTCCCTTTCCAAATTGCCTTATTATGATTTGGTGTCCAATGTCTTCCTCTCCTGGGCCTCCGTGTCCGTGTGCGCCTGGGGACGAACCATCCGCTCCAAACTTCCTCTCCCGGGTGGATGGGAGCGGGCTCCCTTGCAATGGAAATTTGGGAGGGCTTCCTGAAATTAGCAGGAAAAATAGCAAAAAATATCATTTTTTCCCTTTTTTTAGCTCTCCAGTCCTATTCTGGGGCCCGAGCGCATGCTGTAGCACACGTACACACGGAGCCCCTAGACACTTCCTTAGTGCTCACCCAAAAGGGACCCGGAGCACTTTCCCCAGGCAAATCCAGGGTATTTGGTGTCCAATGGAGGATGCTGGATCCCACCTGGGGTTGCAGAGAAGATGCCACCGCAGGGGCGAGATGGGAAGTGTATTTTTGGGCTCTAAAATTTGTGCAAGGGGAGATTTTAGGATGTATATAAAGAATGGGAGATGTCAGCTTGCAAAACCCCTGAGCTCATCTCTGCAGCCATCAGCTTCTCCCCATAGAGCTGAAGTCACCCATAGGACTGTGACCTGGCATGGCCCATGAGCACAAATATATATATTAGATAGATAGATAGATAGATAGATAGATAGATAGATAGATAGATAGATGTGTATATTTATACATTTACAGGAATATATATTATAGCTGCTTTTGCCCATGGGTAGAGAATAGCAATTGTTGGAAGGATCCCAGGAAGGGATCCAGCTGCAACCCCCAAAATGCCCCCTGGCCAAACAGGATGCTCTCAATGCAAAATGAGATTTTATGGACTTCTGCATTAAGGTTTTATGGCAATTTCACTTCCGCTTTCGAGAAGGCTCCCACAGCACCCCATAAACCACGTGGCTTCCCGAGACGTGGTGCAATCAGTCTCAGATTGCATTGCATACAAACATATGCATAAATACATACTGTGGGTAGTATGCATCCATAACATACAATCACGCTCAGTGCCTTCCAGCTAAGCTCAACATTAAACAAGGAGTAGGATAGATTTTCTGGCAATTCCTGCCCGAGATGGAGTTTTTGGTCGGTCGGGCAATTTATAAGCTCAGCTTTATTAATTCCCTGTTATGTGGTGTAAGTGAAGGGGGCTGCGCTGAGCGCAGCGCCTGGCCCACGCTCCACACCAAGGTACTTCACATATAGATATTGATATAGATATATATAGCTAATGGCACCTGGGCCCAAGTTCCTGCCAGGAAGGTCTAAGTGGAGATTCTTTCCCTTTGGTTGCAAACGGAGCTCTTAACTCTTTCCTTGCACTCTTGCATGAAGCTTGTCAGCATGGACTAGAGTTCACACCATAGGTTCTGCATTCAATAAGCAAGCAGAAAATTGTAATAATTAATAGGAAAGACCGTGCCAAGCAAATTGCAGCTGTGGAAGTCCCATTGCTGCAGCTTTTCTGTTTAATTTTGCTTCTGCTACCTGGCTGAAGTTGTTGGAACATCCCTTTCCCTGAAATGTTTGTAATGCAAACAATTCACTGCGCACTGAAATTGCTCTGAAATGTTGCAATGATTGCCCTGAAATCTTTTGCAAAGATTTCTTTGCAAAACGTACCAAACAGCAAAAAAATACCTGGATGGGGGATAATGGTGACAGGTTGTGACGGGGACTCGCATCATCTCTGCAAGCGCTGGCCGGCCCCGGGGCCAGCGGTGTGACACGAGCCCCGAGTGTTTATTTTGGTGTGAATCCCCCGCGCCGCGAGGCTTTGATAGGGCAGACCACGAAAAAAAAAGCAAGTTTTTCCGCCTGCGCCGCCGCTGAACGCGGCGCTTCCCGCTCCCAACTCCGGGGCTCCTCCTGATCTCCAGGCTCGTCATTCCGGGCGGCCAAGACGCTAATCCCCGGAGACCCGGAGCTGCCTACGCTAATAAATGAGGCATCGTTTGGAAAGCGGTGCAATTTGGACAGGGCTGCCTTTGGCTCGGCCCTGCGCCCCGCATTCCAGGCGCACGGAAGATTTATGCCTCCAAACAGGAGAATAAACCTCCCGCGTATTTATTAACATGCAGCTTGGATGTAGCCCTGTTTCCTTCCCCTCCACACCCTCGGTGTCTATATTTACTGCCCGCTTGAGCCCGGCCAACCTTTTGGTCCCAAATCCCCACGGGTGAGAGCCGTGTTTTTATCGTGCCCAGGGATTCGGCATTTTCGGCATCTCTGCAAAATCCGATTGCTGCGGCCGTTCCCCACCGTGAGATTTGGCTCTGCTCTTTCCTCCATCGCCAGCATGTTTGCTTGTGGTGTGCGGGTTTGTTTTTATTCCTATTTCAAAAATTAGCTTTTCCCCAGTGTAATTATGCCCTGGGTGTTAAAATGCATGAGAGGCGAGCCGTACGTCGGCAGCCTTTCCCAAGCCTTTGGAAATGCAAAGCTAATTGCACCTTTTTTTTCCCTTTTTTTTTGCAAATTTTAAGAAATATTATCACCCCAGCAGGTCCAGAGATGTGAATATTTGTTTTCTAAATAATGGAGCTTGATCAAGCTCTATGGAAAGCCGAAGGAATCTGTGGTTTCCACGGGTTTGTAACAGCTTCCTAATTAAGCTTGCTTTTAAATTAAGCTCACCAGCTAAGTGAAATGCCAGTGTCGTGTTTTCACTTGAAAGTCCCAGTCGTGCTTTTATGAATTTATACTTTGGGATTTACTTTCTAATTCCGGCTGCGTTGCAAACGAAGGAGCAATTTGTCTTCCAGGTTCCCTGTGACATGACACTTATTTCCTGCAGGGTTAGGAAGAATTCAGGGCAAAGTGCTCACACGCAGCTGGTATTCCTGCAAAATTAAGTGTTCTCAAGCCTGGCTGTGCCCTTTATTTAGGAACTTTGCTACCCTGGATACCCGTTGCATGCTGAGCTTTGGGTGTACTTTTCTATTCCAGTGAATATTCTTTGCATATTCCTTGGAATTTAGATATTCTTTGGAAGAGCTTTTTCCATTCCAAATGCATGCAGGTGAAGGGAGATCACATGGACTCTAGGAATGCAAGAAGAGAAAACAAGAGGAGATTTAAAAAAAAAAAAAAAAAGCAGAAGGGAGGTATTCTTATGATGAATATAAGCTTAAGAGGTCATGAAATATCCTGATAACTCTTCCTCCCCAGCCTTCTCCCTAGCATCACCAATATACTTTCCAGACATGGCAAAATGGTTTATTTGAAGGAAATTAGAAATGCATTTAGGGCTGCTGGATTGTTTCATTCCTGGTTTGCAGGCAGGCATGCTCTGAGACAGAAATGCTGCATTTTGAGCAGAAAAAAAAGGGTGAATTGTCGTGCATGGTTCTGCAAACTAAACATCGGGGCAGACAAATGGGTCATTACTGTTTTACAGACAACAACATTAAGGATATGGAGATGCTAATGCTTAGATATTCAGGCAGGGACAAAGCAGTGAGTGAAACCTGGATCTTTCATGAACTGTGGTGCCAGCACAGAGGCAAAATGTCATTATTAGCCTGAATTTGCATTTACCATTCCTGATTTGAAATTTGAAATTGTTTGAAATTTGCCTTCACAATAAAGCTTTAACAAAATTTACAAATCGACTTGTACATATATGTAGCCATTCATGTATTTACAAACATGCTTACGTGATATATATTATGCAGAGGAATTAAAAATTCCAGTATTCGATTAGCTGGAGTTATCAAGAGGATTTTTGTGTGTGCAAAGAAAATGAGCCTGGATCCCTGGTATTTCACCTTATGCAGTTCCTGCATTGTGGTTGTACAAAGTGCTCGTCCACCTCAGCCTCCTCCATCCCATTTGCCAGGGAAAAACATGGAGATTTGTGTCCCAAAGCCATGCCTGGAGACCAGGGAGTGAATTGGTCCCAGATCACAGAGTTGCTGCTTGTTTTAGCACAGTTGTAGCCCCCAGTTATCAGATCATCTTCTAATCCTGGGGTTATACAAATAAATAAATGCATGAAATTATTGCATGCATTAAACGAAACTAATGAAGTTGTTAAAACCTCCTTATACTAGAAATTATAAAGACAGAGGCTTCTTTTCTGGAGGTTCAGCTTGGTCTTATGAAATCAGGCACAGCCTTATCTGCACCTCCCGGGAATCGCACGATAACAAATCCTGATTGCGGGCGGGCTGCAGCCCAGCCAGAGAGCCTCCTTTTTTCCCCCTTTTCTCCTATTTCCTACTATTTTTGCTGCCATCCATTGTGGGCAGCCGAGGTGACTGTGCTCCCCAATGACCCCCAGAAATTTTGGCCTTCCAAAGTAAAATCCAAACCCGCGAGACAAAATTGAACGTGTTAAGTGAAGCCCTTCAAAACACTAAAGTAAAACATTACAATGGAAAGCCTTGGGTTCACGCTGTGGTAAGGAGGCAGGTTGATGCTTTTATTCGCTCTTAGCAGGTTTTTCCCATCGGAGGAGACAAGGTTCGTATAAAAACCCTGGACATTTTGAATATGAAACGTTTGGCAGACCCCAGACGTGGGAACATCTGTTTAAATGCGAAGCCTCGCGCTGCGCCCGCCGCATCTGGGATTGCTTTCTTCCTTATCTCCTTGATTCCAATTACAACACCACCTCGTCTGTGGTTTCGCTCTTCGTTATGAAATCAAGCTTTATTTTGCAAACCCAATAACGGTGGAACCGACCTAATGAAACGCTGTAACCCAAATACCACAGGGAGGTTTTTGCCCCCCTCTTCACTCCAGGGTGGGAGCGGAGAGCTCAGATTCCCGGGAAACGGGATGCACTGCTGATTTGAGGGGGAGTATCGTGTTTTTGGCAGGAGGAGGCTCACCGGGTTTGGTTACTGCGGGCTCGAAAGCAGAGCCCGATGTCATGCTGTTATCAGCTTATCTCCAGCTCTTAACCTAAAGAAAATCTTGCGGCTCGTGTAAATGGCAAGGGAGCGGAGCGCGGGGCCGGCGGAGGGGAGCCTATTCCCGAGCGATCCAGAAGAGAGCAGTGGTGCACGGCGCGGATCCGCGCGGATAGCCGGGCACCGGGAGTCCCCACACCGGTCCAGTGCACAGCTCTGGTGATGATGCTCCGATGATGCCCCAGTGATGCTCCGATGATGCCCCAGTGATGCTCTGATGATACCCTGGTGATGCTCTGATGATACCCTGGTGATGCTCCAATGATGCCCCGGTGATGTTCCAATGATGCTCCGATGATGCTCCTGTGATGCTCCCACGATGCTCCCCCAGACTTCCCGCATCATTCCCATAAGGCCCCCAACAGCTCCAGGAAAGGTGGGAGGTCTGGGCCATTTGCCTGGTGTCTTTTAAAAGGGATGAAGGGAGAGCCCTGGTTGCCCCCAAGACACTGACAGATGACGGTGCTGTTGCTCCCTGCGGTTGAGAGGGGAAGGGAAAGGGCAGAGGGAGAGATAAGGCAGGGGAATGAGGAGGAAAAGAAGCCAACAAGCAGGTCCAGGGATTTTGCAATCCAGTCTTTCTTTCTTTCTTTCTTTCTTTCTTTCTTTCTTTCTTTCTTTCTTTCTTTCTTTCTTTCTTTCTTTCTTTC
>JAVCKT010019832.1:6911-19542 GCA_032273925.1 Rhynchotus rufescens | reverse complement strand
TTTTAGCTTGACAGTTAATTCTTTTCTGTTGATCACTTTCTCACACAGCTTCTATTTTGATTTGTTAATGTGGATAAAAGCCACAAATATGTAGTGATAAAGGAATTGGAAGGAAAAGTAGAATAAAATACTGTTACATAAAGCTTATTCCACAGGAAGAGTGTGTAAAGTAATTCATAGATTCCTGTTGCAATGCTGCTTTGTAACCAGCCTTCGGAAGGAAGGATTTTTTCCTCCCTGAGCTTGGAGGAAACATTCTTAAACCACTCCCTATGACATGAAGAACTCGTAATGAATGTTGCTAGGCCATTAAAGCTGTTCTGAAATATTGGTGACTAGATGCAGCTTGGCTAAGGTTACCCTGACGTGTTGCAAACTTGGAGATTGTTTGGAAAAGCATTTTATTTTTATATACTCCAAACTGCTGCTTTCAGAATGGTTTTATTCTTGGTGCTATTGCTTCCAGAGTACTAATTGTGTGGTGGTGGTGTCTGTGTCCATGACCCATTGCAATGTGCACTTCCTGTGGTGTTTCTCTGTACGATTTCTAACACACACAATCTTTCTCTCTTTCTCCCTCTTCCTTTTTTCCTATTCTTATGCTGTGCACTTGGTTCTCGTTTTGTCTTGTCAAATTCCTAACTTTTATAGAATCTTACCTCTGTCCTCGTTCAGCTTCAGCCAGTTCCATCAATTCCCCAGTCCCAACTCCTAAGGTGCCCGTGCGCAGTCGTAGCATCGACAGATTGAAGTCCACTGTATCTTCATCTGATGCAAGCTCACCTGACTCAACACAGGTTTGTTGAAAATCCACAAGATTCCGTTTTGTAGTAATCTGGGGGTTTGGAACAGCTCAGAATGTGATCCTGTTCTCTTTTCTTACTGACATATCCTGTAGCAGTTGTTTGGGGAAAAAAAAAAAAAACATAGTACTAAAATTGGGTTTGAATAATGTGATCCTTGTTCTCTCTAATATCTAAAGACACGTTGCTTGCTAGTTAACGCCTCTTGAATTTTCAATTATGTAACATATCTACTGGATCTGTGCTTTAGAACACAAAATTTTTACGTCATACAGAGACTTAGTATGCTTGTTGTGCTAATACGTCATCTGTTTTCAGTCTTTAATGTATCCTAGAAAGTGAACATGATTGTTTTTTTTATGGATTTTCTTAGAAGTCAGAGACAGAAAAGCTGTCCCCAGGTTCTAGGGTAAGACGTCCTCCGTCACCATCTCTGCCTGCCCGTAGAAGATCCCCTTCTCCTGCTAATTTGGTGAAGCGTCCTCCATCACCTTCCACAGCTAGGTATGCATCGTGGTTAAGTATTTTTTAGTTTATTAGACCAAAATGAAGGTTGCCTCCTGTCTCAGACAACTGTGCTATTAGAACTCGGGCAGCCTACACAAGGCAGTGTTCATGTACGTAAGGACTTCACCTTGTCCAGTTTCTCTTCCGTACTAGGGATGCAGCTCTTACTTCATCTCTTCTGTGCAGAGAAAATATATGCAACATGTGGTCTGTGCACTGAAGTAGGATGTGTGTGAGATTTCACTTAAGTCAATCAAAAGGTATCAGTTTAGGAAACTCCTCGGATTGGAACTAGAGTTTAGTCTTGACACAGAGTAAATGGAGGTCTGTGCTAGCAGACCTGTTTTAAAGTTAGCCCCAAGGACTTATTCCAGGTACCCAGAGCAATTTGAAATCTTGTGTTATGAAGAAGGAATTTGAGTGTGGTCTTATTTTTAAGTAAGGTACGTAATATAAACTAAACAAAGTTGACCACTATCTGGAGCATCTTGTTTGAGATTTTCAGTATTAGCCCTGAAGAATGTTCTTTATTTCAGCAGACAAAATCAGAAGACTCGCCCACTTTCACCTAGCGTATCAAAACAGAGGCCACCATCTCCTACTCCAGTCTCCAAGCCAGCACCCATCCAGCGCCCACCTCTCACGCCAGGTGTAATAAACTTTACCAAAAAGAAAACTGAAGCAGAGAGCAAACCAAAGGATAAGAGCACAGAAGGAGCGGGGCAAGAGCAAGGTGCTTCACCAGCCTCGGACAAGGATGCAGTAGCAACTGCCACAAAGACCAAAGAAGGTGAGTGTTTCTCAGTGACTGATCTACTCCAGAATTCTCCAGTGTTCACTAGGACGGGTGAAGACAGACCAGTAGAGACTGGGATTTTTAAAAGTGAAAACTGTTTGTTGCTAATTTCTTAGTTAAATGTATGGGGGAAAGTTAGTAGAGAAGTGAGTTATTTCATTTGTGTCAGTAACTTTTAGTCTTCCTATTTACACTGTAGGTTAAGAAAGTAGAAGTCCTCTCTGCCTTTTGACTGCTGAAACTTCCTGTTTTCTATCTATAAGCTAGCTGAGAGTTCTACTAGCTTAGATTTGCAAAGCCAGTAAACATACAGATTTTTGTTCCAGTTGGTAGTTCTTAAAATTTTACACAAACTTGCTTGCAGACAAAGGTCAGCTCTCATGCAACACAGCTTAAAAACCAGTTTTCAGAAAACTAGAAGTCTGCCCAAGTCTCAGTTCCACTTAGTGTATAATGTTTGCTGCCTCAGAAGAAAGTGGTCAGTGCACAGGCCATGCCCAGGACAGACCTTGGTGGATTGTGGAGGACTGTGTACCGGAGAAGCAATTAGGTTGCTGGTCCTTTTTGTGGTGCCTAGTAAACATGAGTACCCATCCCTCATGCTGGGGAAGGCTGTCTGGCTTCTCCAGAACAGAATCTGGGAGAGTCTTCTGATGAGGGCTTGCAGGCACTTCTCTGTGGAGAAGATACTGGGGAAACTTAGCAGCAAAAAGGGATCTCTGGAGTTTAAACTGCAGGCAGTGGGCAGTGCTGAGGGCAGGTAAGTAGGAACATATGCTTGCTGCATGTTGCTGCATGTGCAATTCCTTTTGTGCATTCCTCAGCTGGTACAGTTGTCTGTGAGTTCTGTGGCTCTTCAGAGACACTGCTCAATGTGGGATGTGAAGCACTTTTAGTCTGTCGTGAAGCACTTTTAGTCTGTCAAAGAACCCATTTATGGTGCAGCTCCTTGAGCATATGTTCCTCTAGAAGGAAGCCTACCTGTTGTAGTCACATGCCAGTATTTCTGTGAGGTTGCATATCCATCTTCAGTCATCGTTCTGCCCTGCAGTCAGACATCCTTCTCTCCATGTGTGTACATTACTGTAATAAATAACTTGCATGCTCAGAGGGCGCAGTCATAATCAATGTCATCACTTGGTGGAAGCTGCCATAACAATCTATCCTATTCCTGTATCTTCCACTTGTTTGAGAACAGATGTCCTTGTTCTTTGGGTGCCTTGCCTGTCTCTTCTCCACACTAACTTCTGGAATTATATTAATCCAATTTATCATTTCCTTTTTATTCTGTTGCTGATACCTAAGCTATTTGTCTCTGTGGTTTGTAATGATGCTGAATGAAGCTCTTTTGCCGTGCCATATACAAGGTAAAGAAATAGTGGCCATGTTGTTGAACCTAGAGATGATTTGTTTTATATCTCTGAGCATTTTAATACAATGGAATATTGCTGAGTGTTCCTCATAATATGTAAGAAGTTTTCATATGAAATAAAAAGTTTCATGTATTTTTCAAGGCACACGGTGAGCAGGATATAACGATGGACATCTGTGTAGGCATTTCACCTTGTGAGTTGGTGCAGTACCATGTCCCATCAGCTTCTGAAAGCAAAGTGTACCAGCAAATGGCATGTGGCAAATCGGTGTCTAGGTCTTGTAGGTTCAATGTAATTGAGCTTTGAGTACTTAAATCTTCATTTCATCTCTTCTTTCTCAATCAGAACTTGATTGCCTGTTGCTGACAGACAGCAATCAAATCTCTTTGTCTTGTTTTCTGTGTGTCTTTGTACAAAAAAAATACCGTTCTGCAGTAAAACATTTTTTATTTTTCAGCAGCTTGGAGCAGTTGTCATTTCTGGCAGCAGCCTTTCGCAGCCTCTCTGAGAGTTAAAAGGCTTGTTTCAACTTAAAACATAAGAAATGCTCCTTCATGCGCTCTCACCTTATGCATGATGATAGGTAATAAACAGAGATATATCTTGGAGCCTCTTTTTTTCTTTTCTTTTTTTGTATCCAGCTAGAGAAGGCTTTGGAATAGGTAAATGTGCGTATATGACCTGCGTTGAAATGAGTTAGAAGCTTCTCACAATCAAAGAGATGACTCTCTACAGGCCTGCTTGTGTTTTTACAGTCAGAGAGAAAAATAACAGTCCAGGAAGGAACTGTCACTGCCTTCTCACGCAGCAGATAACATGGAATATTTTTTTAAAGCCTTGGGAAAAATTACAGCTTTTGAAAGAAAAGGAGGATGTTCAGCTTTTACTTCTTCACATGTCTCAGGTCTTCTGCATCTTCCCTACTCACTTGGTAATCAAGAATGCCAGAGAGGACCTCACTAGAGAGATTCTCTGTTCCCAGTGACTGCAAATGTCTCGATACTGCCTCTTTACTCTTAAAGCATAGGCTAGAATTAAGCAAGACCAACAGATCAGCTTTAAAATTATTCTGAGGTGTGTCTTCTTACCTGTTTCCCTCTCTCCCCTCCCATCAAGAAGAGATCATTTGACAAGACAACCTTTCTTGTCATCAGCAACAGTACTAGAAGAACTAAGTAAATGGACAGCTGTATAAAATCCTGGCAGTGTTTTCCTTAGATGTCATTCCTTAGGAATCACATTGGAAAGTCCCATGCCTTGCCTTAGGTACAAGGCCATGTGTGTGTTCCCCAGTGCAGCTTGTTCACCACAATCGGCAGAATTGTTTCCTTGTATTAAAGTGCTAAGCAGTTGACCATACAGTTACCAAGTTGAACAGAAGCAGCATGATGGACTGAATTGTCATAGAATGTGCTTTCACAGCCAGATAAACTGGTGATTATTGGCACCCTAAGATTTCCTGTGAATATAAAAGCCAGGTTGTTAATGTTGTGAAACTAGAAGAGAAATTTTAAACTAAGTATTTCTGCTTTGTGCTCATGGATGTATGCTCACTTTTATTGGAAGGTAGAAAAATGTATTTTCTGAAGCTTTTTTTTTTTTAATGTTCTTCTAAGCATTCTAGAGTAAAAGTGTCTTTTTAGAAATAAGTATTATGGCAATTTTTGAACATCTTTACTTATATTGCCTGAAAAGTGGTTGAATCAGTGTAGTTGAAAAAAGTTGTCATTCAATATCAGTGGGATACTGTGGCTTTGTGTTCATCTCTACAGGGCTGCTCCTTTGCTCCTGTGGGCCTTTGTATACAGGATGCACTTGCTGAGTGATGAGTACTGATCTGGAAGATCATGGGTCATTTGACCAAAAGAAAGATGTCATGTCGTATTTAAATTTAAATTGCTGGAGCTTTCTTTAACAGCAATTTCCTTTAAACTTTGCAGAATCAGGTAGCAAAGCTATGGCAGGGACCACCACAGCTGAAGAAGCTTCAAAAATCTTGGCAGAGAAACGACGTCTAGCACGGGAGCAAAGAGAGCGTGAAGACCAAGAAAGAATTCAGAGGCAGGAAGAGGAAAGGTAACAGTTTGGGAGCAGGGAATGATGCCTTTTCTGGAGGGGCATGGTTAGAGTGTATGCTTTAGATACATATGTTCCCTAAGCATTAGCTTAAGATCCTGTAAATCTTATTGCAGTTCCTGCAACAGTGGACTGGTACTGGCATCATTTGAGAAGGGAAAGGCTGTTGTGTATAACATTAATAATATATCCAAGCGTGTATATAATGCATGGTCACTGTGCAAGTAGCTGCTCTCTTTTCCTTCTAGTAAACAGCGATGCTTTATTTCAAATCTAGAAAGTGCATTTTTTCATCGTTTGTGTTTGATTTGTTGCCCTAAGATACTCAAACGTTCTGTATTAAATTGTCCTTTGACACACTCAGGTGATGATTTCATGTTACAGTATATCTGACTTCAGGGATCCTAAATATGGATCAGAAAATGTAGCAGCCAAGTAATTCAAAGCAATAAATCAGAGGACTTTGGTTTGCCCTATAGAAGTCATTGGAAAATTAAGGAAGTTAGGAAGTTAACTTCCTAACCGTATACCATGTTCTAGATCAGACATCACTTTTCTGTGCTGTTCTGAATATTATGGAACATGAGATACTGTCTGTTTTGCAGACGTTGGTATAAAGCTATCATAAACTTGTATATAGTCTTCTATGCATGTTTTGTCAGAAATGTACTGCCATGCCCTTACTGGATGAGGTCTGATCAGGCAGTGCACACCTCCTGTATGAGATCTATGGAACAAAATCTGTGGAAAAAAATCTTTTAGAAACAAAACCTGACTAATTTTGTGTTTGACAGTGATTTAAAGGTTCATTCATGTCATGGATGCTGATGTTATTTATTAAATAGTTATCTCTCAATCCTGTTCTCTGTCAAATATTCCATTATTGGAACAGATGGCATTGGACTTGACTTAATCAGCAAAGAGCATTTAAATACTTGCAGGTAGTTTCTTCCAAGTTAGTTTTTTTTCTTCCTTTAACTGGTCTAGATAGTGAGATTTGTAAATAGACGCTGGAAAGTATCTTAATGCTTTTAAACTTTAACTTTCCTGCTTCCTAGTCTGTCATATGTGCATGTACACTTATTATTACAAAGTAATATTCAGGCAGTAATCTGTATTTTCGAAATACTAGAATCAAAGAAGAAGAACTGGCCAAGAGAGCAATTGAAGAAAAAGCACGACGGGAAGAGGAGCTTCGCAGACTGGAGGAAGAAAAAAGACTGGCTTATGAAGAGCAGCAGAGACAAGCTGAGGAGGAGAGGATTCGTCGAGAACAGGAGGAACAGGAAAAGCTTGCAGAGCTTCAGCAGCAGGTCTGCTTGTCTGTAGACTCCTCTGTATTCCTTGTGCAAGCTGTTGACATGATTTCAAGGGGCTTGTCTTTTTTGTGTTCCATAGAACAGTTTTCTCAAACCTCTGTCAGGAGCAGTATAAGCAGAGTTCATCCTATGAATGATTGGAGATTGATTATGGAATGCCTTGAAGTCCTTTTCTTTGCCTTATTTTGTGTGATTTTTTTCCCAATATTTGATATATACAGGACTTGAAGCAGATTTTTAAAATCCATCTGGGACACTATTTTGCATACAAGAGACATGGAGAACTGTAACATTTTTGCACTGCTCTCATTTTCCCAGCTTACTGCTATGAATTATAAGAGAGTGGTCGTTCTGGAAAAAGCAATCTAGCTTGCTCTGATTTTGTTAAATTAAAGATCTGTAGTGTTTCCAAGCCTGCTGTTCCAGTTGCTATATATAGTCTTCCGCAACCAAGATCTGTTTACCTTTGCAAAGGCATTCTCTGCAAAGTGAAGGAAGTTGTGCTTTGCAGAAAGTGGACTTTTTTGAATTAGATTAATTTTGAAAATCAAAACAGTTTTACAGTGAAATTACTTGCATTTAAAGAGCTATATCTTAATGGATTTAATCCACATGTGTGTCTGAACTTTTGTTTGCAAGGTTGTTTATGCTTATAAAAATTATTTAGACAGCATTCGTTATCTCCTCCTCCTCTTTCCAGTCATACTGGAAAAGAAGAGTAAGATACTCGCTGCCAAGTATGTTGATAGTAATATCTGACTGCCAAGATTTTTTGAATGAACCTTGCCACATTTAGCATGTAATTGTTGTCCTGTTGCTTCGTAAAATAGCCTTCTTCAGCAAATCTTCATCTTAAGCTTTGAACCATGAATAGCTCAACATCAACCAGAATATTTGCATAAGTCTAGTAGTCCCACACAGTTTTTCTTTTCAAATCATTTTTTTTTATTCTTTTAGTAATAGATAATTAGTGTCAGTAACAGGATAGCTGGCTTTTACCTGCAGTGTTTTATAATACTAGAAGAGTTATTGTCTGAGAGTCCTCTCTGTGTTGAACAAGGATCTTGCAAGAGCTCTGCTTTTGATTCTAGAGAATGTGAGGAGCATTTGATGCAGTTTTCTTCGCATTATTTTCAGAGAGAAGAAGCCGAAGCAAAAGCCCAAGAAGAGGCTGAGAGACAGCGGCAAGAAAGAGAGAGAATTATGCAGCAAAATATGCAGGAAAGACTTGAAAGAAAAAAGGTGTGCTGAATTGCAAACAAACTAACAAAAAACATCTTGACCTAAAATAGTGGGATATTAGTATTAAAGCAAGCTGGTCTAAGTAAAGTGAAGGTGTAAGCTGTCTCAGATGTATCTGAATAGAAATAACATGTTTTGGGGGAGAAAAAATTCTAGCCTATATGCTTTAGAAATTGTAAAATAGTACATTTATGAAATATGAACATTTTTGATGATTGGTGTAAGTTTAAATCAGAAAGTTCTGTTTCACATATATTTTTCTTCCATTTTAACAGCGAATTGAAGAAATCATGAAAAGAACACGAAAATCGGATCAAAATGAATCAAAGGTACTTGCTTGTTTGAATCTATATAGAGACACAGAGTAGGCTCGTAGAGATCCACAGTTGTGACACACTTTCCTTCCTGGCTTCGTCTATTTGATTAAAGCAAATCCTAGATATTCCTTGGACTTCTAGGTCTGTTAAAAATCCAGACTGAAGTCTCCATGTAGCATCAAGTCCATAAATAGATAGAACATACCTTGGAGATGCAGAAGGAATGGACTCTGGAGTAGCTGTTATGTCGAAGGTGGCAGTGGCTCTTCCACATTTTCTGTTACAGGCTCTGGCTTAGCTGGGCTTGTTGTTAGGCAGCCTAAGAACCAAGTAGTGACTTTGCCAGTCTTATTAGTTGATGATCTCTCCCAGGCAGAGTTGTGGCTTATAGACTTGTGTGGCCTTCCTGCTGGTCATAAAACAGCCTTTGCAGGAGCTGCAACAGAGCCGTTTCAGAAGTGCTAAACTGTAGTGAGCTGTTGTGGATAACACTTGGGGAATTCAGTTGCAGAATGAAGAGAAGTCTGCCTCCGAGGTCATTGAGGGAGAGGATATTGAAGAGGAGGAAGAGTTGGGTCTTGAGAAAATTGATCAACCAGGTAAATAACCTTGTCGAATCAGATCTAAGTGTTTCAATGATGTTTAATCATTATTGAAAGTGTCACTGAGTGTTGCAGTAGTCTGAGCACACAAGTCCCAAAAGTGCTGTTGAGGCTCTCTGTTCAAATGTAGTATGGATCATTGCCTGTTCCATGCCTTTTTCCTTCAGGAAAGCTAAATGGCGTTGACTTACCCCAGGAAGCCAAGCAGGAGACAGAAAGTTGTTCAGAGATTGCATATAGCTTGACCTCTACAGAATCTGAGGTCCAAGATGGATCAGAGTTGAAGCCCAATGAAGTGTTTATGAATGGAAGTGACTTGAAAAGTGATGAGGGATCTCTACTAGTTGCTGAATTAAAGGATTCCAGGTGAGTCTGTGTACATGATATTTGCTGTCAGAGCAATTATCTGTCATGGAAGAAATCCTTCCCTATACTTCAATAAAATTTAGTATTATGTGTTGCATTGCATTAAGTTTTTGCATCCTGCTAGCTGATGGTATTTCTGCAGCTTGCTCCAGACTTGCTGTTAATTTTACTGCTTCTTGTAGAGGCAGTGAGTTCAGGATACTTAGTTAATTAGTGCCATCTTTAGATGGCACCTCATTAATAATAGTGGCTTTGCTAAAAATTGAGAGACAGAGCCAGCAATACACGAGTGTTACTGCTTGTAGAAAAAAGCATGTGTCTTGAAATCTTTTCCTTTAAAATGACTGGCAGTTCATTTCCTTAAGAGAACGTTAAGCAAAGGGGAGGTGGACAGGACTGAAAAGCCAGAATAACTTACAGAAAACTCTTGAACAGTTTCAGTTGTGCTGAAGCACCAGATACAACACAAAAGCTTCCCTTAATGGGATTTGTTTTTGAAAAAGTATTTCAATTTTTATCTCTTCAGACATAAAGCATTTCCATCTAATACTGGAAGAAATTGTCTTCTGATGCTTGTTCCAGTTGCTCATCTAAATGCTAATGGTTTAGAAGAGGCAGTGTGGACTCTTTTAAAATGATGATAAATTAATTTCATTCCTCTAGTGAGGGAATACAGAGACATTTTCATGATTTTCTTAAGAATGAATGCAAACTGCTCACTGATTTGGGTATAGATTGTGAATGTTTAACTTGTCTTCTGAGGCTTGATTTTGGTTCAGAAAGTCTAACCAGAAAAAAAAGAGTTGTTCAGTATTAAAAAAGGAATTTAATAGACTTTAAACTTGTTGCTTTTTCTATCAAATTTCTGGAGCAAGCCCTTACTTTGAGAGCTATTAATGTAGTAAGAAGTGTGTGTGCTGTTGAGTCGTTCTTCCCCTCTGGCTCCTGGGAAGGACATCCCATGTAACTGCTCTGAAGAGTCTAAAGATTAAATATCCTGGTATTTTAATGAAATTATGCATTCTCTTTCTAGCCATCCTGCAAAAGCAATGGTTGCTGATGACTCAGTAATGTCGAGTGTTAATGAAGCTATGCATACAGTTGGACTTATTCAGAATCTTAATGGAAAATCCAGTTCATGGACTTTTGAGGAGTTTATTGACGTTGGAATACATTCCAAGTCAACCAAGCTGAGTTCGGACAGCATCCCTGCTGATAACTGTAATCAAAACTTGAATGATGCTGCTACAATTCCTTCTAGTCCTAAATTGGTATTTGAGGAAGATGGTGCAGTGAATCCATTGACCAAACCTATAGATGCTTCATCAGGTAATCCGAGCTGATTTCCTCCTTTATCTCCTCCTCTGGCTAGATAATTCACTTTCTTGCAATTTACTCTCCTTGCCTTAACTTCAGCTTATCATTCTCAAGGCACTTTTTTGCAGTGTGTAGGCTGGAAGAAAGCTCTTCCTTTAGTGCTTGTAACAGAATGTAAACTTGCATTCTGTCAAAATGAGTCACCAGCTGATGCCTTTTTAGGGGCTTGCTTTATACTGTGGCTAAAGCCCAACATTAAGGCTTTTCCAAAGACACACCTGAATCCCTGTGAAGCTCCTGTAGCTCTCACCAGCACTCAAGCCCATCTCTTGTATTTTAGGCTTATTCTGAAATGTCTTAAATGACACGTTACTTTTGAAGATACTAACAGTTTAAAAGGTGTCTGATGTAACTCCTTACAGATAAGACCTGGCCGCTTTCCCCCTTCTACTCCTGGGCATGTTCTCTAACTTTTTGATACCGAGCTGTGTGGCTTTAGGAGGTTTCTTCAGGCTCTGACAGGATAGTAGCTGTCCTTTCCATTTACAGTAGAATAGCCTTTCCCTTGACTAAAGGGTGTAACACCCTCCTTAAATTACACGAAGACGGTTTGGTTACATTTTGAGAGCAGTAATAGAACTTCAGATGCAGTACTGTGAATTTTCGGCAAGATGCTGGGCTGCCTCTGAAGCCACTTCCAGTTGAGAGCCCAGAGGCTGATGCAGACAGGCCAGAGGGGCTTCAGTATCTAGTTTCCATAAGACTTACCCATCGCTGGTGTTGGAGCTAATCCCCGAACGGACGTGCTCACAGCAGGAGATCTCTGTCCAAGAGGTAAATGACTGCGTGAACAGTTGAAATGACTGGTAGTGAAAAAAACCAAGACTTGCTCTCCAGTTTTCCTTCAAACCGTATGTAGCACTTTTTTTTGATTAAAGTGTAGCACTTTTCTAGACTGAACTGTTTCTTGAGTCTCCTCTGTCCCTGCGCGTCTTGCAAATCATAGTGTGACTCATGAGTCTAGCCTTCCTGAGCCCTTCCTTGAGGCCGGGCTTTGGCGAGAGCACAACTTGTCTGATATTGCTGGTCACGGTCTGTCTTCTGACCAAAATCATTAACTTGCTCATGGAAAGAAGTGTTACCTTTTAGTTTTGCACTTGAGTATGTTTTGAGATCATATTATGTACACAGCTTCAGGAACTAATACTCATATATTAGAAAAATGCTCCTGTGCTGGTTTTTTAAGTAACGGAGTAGTTCTCTGCCTGGATGTAGCTTGACATCAGTGATAGACTTGCGTGGAATACAGTTGTGATGGTTAAATGTTTTCTTTTCTTTGCTCTTTGGACAGAACTGTGAACACTAGAGACCTGGAAATAATCTGATTGCACTTCAGTAATCCAGTGTTTTATCAAGTACCGAAGGCCTTGTTTTGAAAAGCTGCTTGTTTACCTTTACCCATCTTCAAGCTTGCAAAAAAAAATAACAAAACACCAGGGGAGGGATAACAAAACTCCTAGATTTGCACCTTGAAAACATTTCAGGGAGACTCTTTTTTGCTGTTGCTCCTTTTCCATTTGTTTAGCTAAATGTTGAATTGAGTTCCTGGTTTAGCTATGACTTGATTCCCTTTTACAGACTTTCCATGAGCCTGTTTGGGTCCTTTTATTTTCATATCACTGTACTGTACAGCAGTGTGCCACTGGAGGCATCCCAGTTAGCTACTGGCCGGATTTTGCATAGTCCAAAAGAGGCACTTAATGAAATAAAAGACTCATTCAGTGCGTGTTAAAACTGAACTCCATTTGTAACGGTCTTCTGAAAAACACTGTAGGCGTGTTGGTTCAAGAAGTATTTAAAAAGGCAAAATTATCTTCAATATTGAATTAGGTAGAAAAATTAGCTCAATTTTT
>JAVCKT010019830.1:0-31569 GCA_032273925.1 Rhynchotus rufescens | reverse complement strand
TTTTTTTTTTTTTTTTTTTTTTTTTTTTTTTTTTTTCTGGGGAACCTCCAGAGACATAAGAAGAAAGAGAGGTTTGGAAGGAAGGGAGATCGGTTTGGTAAATCGGCAGAATTCTGCTCAGTGCGGGGAGATGACCTGGTGGTCGGAGGGCTGCTGAGGATGCCGGTGGCATGGGCACAGAGAGAATGGAGAGTGACCCTGTGGAAGAGCCTTCCTTGGCTGAACGTCACCTGCAGGGAGGTCTGTGGTGGCCTCAGGTCCAAGGCCGTGTGTTGGAGCGCAGGGGGAGCAAAGGAGCCCTGGCAGCTGTTGCAAGGTTGTTGGGGCAGTTTGTGTGCCAAAAAAGGGGAAAATAAACTCTTTGTGACACTTGGGAGCAGAAGGAGGACTCACACCAACCAGATCATGAAGGGCAAAAGGGGACAAGTGCAGAGTTGGCTCTTTGGGGTTTTCTGTATGATTTTCCTTCTCTTAGGATTGGCCGTTTTTAGCCTCTCTGTGTTGGGAGGCTTCTCTTCTTTTCCTCCTTCTCCCCTTTTGGAAGATCCATGGCCATAGGTAGCTTTTTTCCCCCCAATGACTGTCGGCAAATCTTTCTTTTTCCTTCACTTTGATCATTAAAATCTCTTCAGTGATTTCTCTGCGATGCTTTTGATAATGCTGCTTGGAAAACTAAGGAATGTGCAAATCTTGCATACGTTTTCAGTGGGTCCCTCCAGTCGTGACTGCAGAAAATGCCACCTATTTGAACCCAGGAATTCTGAACGTTTTATTTATTTTAAAGGAAATCTTCGAGGCATAAACACATTGCACCATACACCTTCCTGATGCAAATTGAACCTGAAGTGGCAGCAGAGCAAGTCTTTAATTTAATAATTTCCCAAAAGCAGCCTTCAATAGGGGGAACAACACATATTGTTCATAAATTCAGATCACTTTCTACAAATAGCAAGATAAATTTATTAACCTAGGGAAATTTTATTTCTTTTTCAAAGGGAAACACATTAATTTTTCATATTAAAAAAATCTATTTTTAAAAAGAAGTCCCAGAAATGAAAACAAAAACAGAGAAGAACACAAAGATTGATTATTGGCCTGACTATAACATTTCATTTTGCCTGAAACTGATTTGACCACATTTTTCCTTCTTCTGAAACGAAACGATTTTTATCGTTTCTGCAGTGTGTGCGGTAAATTGGGAAGAGCCCAGCTAGTCTGATGGCTCTTTATGGCAGAAGATGAAGTCTGCTATGAAAGGTCGGCTCTTTCCTCCCCACTTTCTGCTGCTTGCAACCTGGCTCTGCTACCCTGTTATTTTCCTGCTTTTAGTTTCTCTTCCTGCTTTCGTACATTGGAAGCTCCCTCTTGCTTTCTGAGGCTTCCCCTCTTCCCTTTACTATGTCCAACCCATATGGATTTGCACTAGGCTTGGGAGATCCCAAAGTGCCTTCCAACCCCGGGAGGGACCTTACATCTTTGGCAAGCAATCCTATTGCCAGATTCTCTACCGAGGTGGGACAAGCCTTCCTGCATTCACCTGATTTTATTTTTGAGATTGAGCCGACTTGGCTCAACCCCTAATCCAAGAATTAGGATTGTCTCAGAATATTTAATGACTGATAATAATTCCCAGCTATTCTATGCCCGCGTTTAGGAAGCTGCTTCTAGGCCAGTCTGCCTAGCACCGAACTCAAGCTCAATGCTTGTGCTCAGTTACTCATAATAATGGCAATTTGTTCTCTTTTAATTTCAGTTTAAACTTTATTTCACTCCATTTGACTTTTCATTCCGCTAAATCACATGCTAGGAATCATCCATGAAGCATCCACTGAAGGCACCTTTATGGGTTTATTGGCATCTGTGTTTTTCTCGTCTATGCACAGAAGATCTTTCTTGAGGCCTGCAGGAAATTACTTTTTCATGTAGACATGGAGTAAAAATAACTTCCATCAAAGAACTCGATTGAAGATAGTCTGAAACAGGAGATATACTCTGTATTTTTTTTTTCTGTCTAAAAATATAAATATAAATAAAGTTTGGGTTCAGAACTTCGCTGTTCTGAACCCAATTCTGCAAGGTTAGAGCGACCGCTCTGACTTGGGGACAGCCACTTCCAGTCCCTTGTGTGCTCCAGGTTTCCTGCAGGAGCTTTGGGGCCTTGGGGAGCTGCTTTGGCAGGGGGTTCCCCTTGGGAAGAGCAGCTTCACCTCAGCTCCCACAGGTGGGTCTGGGGAGGACAGGGAGCTTGGATTGCTGCAGAGCATGGATGCTCCGGAAAGCAGAGATGTGTGGGGAAAAAATGGATTAAACTGAGCAGTCACAACTGATTTGTTAGAAGGAATCATAGAATGCTTAAGGTTGGAAGGGACCTCAGAGGTCATCTGTTCCAACCCCTAATCTTTTTTATAAGCGTTTTTTAGAGTTTTGGTGTGAGCAATGTGCAAAATAAAAAAAAAAAAAAAGTCATTTGCAAATCCTGGGAAAGGCTGCTGTGGCTAAACAGGGTGGCGACTGTTGGCGACAGTGTGGAGTCCTGCCCGAGCACAGGTCCGTGGGTGGCACCCGCAGCAGCGCCTGGGGAGCCTGGGCACCCCAAGAGCAAGGGGGAAACTCCCCCGTGATGGGAAGTGAACATGTTAGTCTGAATAAAATAGTGTTTATTTCATGTGCAACTTGAGGTGCTCTGAAGTGAGGATCTTTAGGAGATCTCCTTTCTCCCGAGGGTTTGTAAGAGCTCCATTTTTAAAGCAAGAGTTGGGGATTCTGTGATGTTCTGTGTTTCTCCTACAGCTTTTCCTGGCAGCGCCGGTGCGTCAGGGTTGCCGCTCCGCAGACTGACTGGAGCTCGTGTCCTTATTTATGTCACAGGCTCCGCTCCTCCGGTGAATTATCAGGCTGCTCACCAAAAAATGAAAGGATAATTGGAACCAAGGCATGGGCAGGCTAATGAGAAAGAATCAGTCCTCGGGGGGAGTTATTTCAATACGGAATTTGTGAACCTTGCAGTGTTTTGCAGCGTGGCGCAGAGCGGGGAGGGCTCCTTGCTCTTCGGCATGTGCCAACCTTGGTAGATGCCCCCACTAACTCCTATTATGCAGCACAATCAAATCCTTCATTAGGCAAAGAAAAACCCACAGGTCTATTCACTTTAAACTTGCAAGTGTATTAGTAATACTTGATTACGTGAAGCTCTGCATCCAGAAAGGCTGTATTTCAACTCAGTAATGGCACCATGCAGAGCTTGTACATTAATTTTATGCCGTAGTATGATGCCAAAAGCTTATTTTCCTGTGCCTGACTTTTACAGATTAAAATAATGTCATTAGCTCTTCACACAAAGCCATCAGCTTGCTATATTGCCTTAAAGTGATGACAGGTAGGTGACACCAGAGTGATTGCCTGCTTCAGGCAGGAGCCTCCTGTGAGGCTCTTGCCAACCCATCACATAATTCCACCCAAATCGATGTTTTGAAAACAAGCAAAGGAGAATTACGAGTTTTTTATTGCTGGGTTTGGCTAAGATTTTTAAGACTAGGGTTATGCCTTTTTTTGGGGAGGGGAGGGAGAGATTTTAAAATAGTCTCCCCTCAAGGTTAATGCATGATTTTCAACCCTAATACATGTTGGGCTTTCCCAAAGGCTCTGTGATCAGAGTATCTCAGTAAAAGTCCTTGTGGAAGAACCTTCACCCCAGGGTCACAGAGCACTCGTGTAGCTTTGGGGTTGGGGGAACCCCTTCTGACACCAACAAGGGAAACTGTCAGTCCTAAGTTAAACTTCTGAAGAATGGACGCCTCAATCTGAAGTGGTCTCCTTGCATGTCCTCTAGAGTAAAGGAGGAGGAACAGTGGGCTCCTGAGGTCTCTTTTCACCTCAAGAGAAGCTTGGCTTCCCCTTTACCACCATTGCCATCCCATTGAGTGCAGAGGGAGCCTTTGGGGGCTCACTCACACCTGCAGGTCTGGTTTGGAGAAGCCTGAGTTTGAGTTTGAGAAATCTGTACCTGAAAAGATTGCCAACACTGGGCTCATTCTCAGCCCTCCATGACAAGTGCCACTAGATGTTCAACAGGAGCATCCCGAGGGTCCTCAGTGGAGCACCTACATCTCTCCGTAGATTCAGGGGACACTGCTCACATAGGGTGGCAAGGAGCTCTGCTCACTGCCCTGGCAATTGGGGTTAACCTGTCATTGGGGTTAAGGGCTCATTGCCCCCATCAGTCCTAATGCCTCGAGGGGAATGCCGAACAGTTTTCATGCTTTCCAGAGTCAGGACCTAACAGCTGGAGCCTGTAGGAAACCTCTGCTTTTTTTCTGTTGCTTGAATCATCAGGAGGAGGCAGCTGGCCAGTGTTGTATCCCCGCTCTGTGCGTCCATCTGTCTCCTTCATATCCTCCTCAAACAGATATCTTTTGAACCCACACACCACTTGTAGCCAACTGAAGAAATAACCTCAGGGATGATAAAGGCTTCCTGGTCAAGCTGCAGCTGCATAGAGGGAATATGTGGCATCCATGGCTTTGCTAGAAGGTCGGACGAGTTAAGCAGCAGCCAGGCAACACTCAAGTCCCAGGTCCCTCTGCAGCAGGAGCTCTCGTGGGCAGTGAGGGCATTGAGGCTTCCATGGGAGACCTTGCGCATTTGGGATGGGGAAGGGAGTCAGGGGACGAGGCTCTGATAGCTTTGCTGCTCCCCAGGAAAAATTGTCCCATGTGCTCAGTAATTCAGTTTTGATTTGGAGAGGTGTAATAGGTCTCTGTTATACTTTGTGCTCCAGTCACAAATGTATTTTGGGGAGCTAGGTTGTTTTGCTTGAGAAAAAAAAGGAAGGAAAAGGGAATCTTTAATGCTACAGTGGGAAACAACATATGGCCACCAGGTTTGCAGTGTGATGATGTGTTTGCAGTACGGTGTGTGATGTGCAGTGCTGAGATTGCTTCTGATACGCTCAGAACCTTACAACAAACAGATAATGGTGTCAATCTTCCAGGAAGGTTTAGAGTCCTTGAGGCACAGCACAAAAAAAGAGACCACTCAATGCTTAATCCGATTTAATGTGTTGAAATTTTAAACTTGGTTCTGCTTCTCTATCTTCATGGCTTTTAATTAAGAGTTTCTAAAAACAGGCTTTAAAGGTAGGAGATATTCTGCTTGCCAAATATGGCAGAAAGTTACATTAACTAAAACGTAGTGGCGTAGTTCTGGCTTAGAGGTGGGCCAAAAGTGTGTGCTAGGATAGGGGAATGGAAGAAACATCTTGCTAGGAACCCCAGGGAAAAGTCATGATTTTTTGTGGGAAGTGTGCTGCCTTCTTTTGCACAAATGTGGCTGTGGCAAAATGTAAAGCATTTGAATCACCAAGAATCATCATCAGTAAATTGGGAGAAGTTGTCATATGATTTGATCTGAATCTGAATTCAGATCAATAAGATCTGAAAACGGCATCACCAAAGGCAGGGGGAACCTCCCCAAAACCAAACCCAGTGAATGTGCACAGAGAAGTCGAAACTTTTTTGGGGAAAAAAAAAAACAACCAAAAAAACCCAGGCCCTTTCTGGCAGGCGAGCTAAAATCTAGCTCGCAGGAAGAGCAGCACTAACCCAGCACTGTGCGGTGGCAGGCCGGGCAGTGGGTCCTATAAGGTGCCTGCTGGTCCTCCAGGAACATGGAATCACACTTGGCTCAGAAATGTCACACCTGGGATGTGACATGAGTTGTCCTTGTGCTGCATGTTTCCATGGGCTGGGTAATTACTCTGGAGAAACACAGGATTATTTTAAATTCCCTGTTGGAAATCGCAGGGCAATTCCTGAAAATTCTCCTTGGCTGCAGGGCGAGGATGTGGCTGAATTTCGGGTGTGCGGTGGCACTCGCTGACCTTGGCGATGGGAACGGCAGGGTGAGCTCAGCGTCCCCCATCCCCTTTCCTTCTTGTTCTTCATGGAAAGGAGCAGCAATTGTTTGGCTCTTCTGCATGTCTCCTCTGAATTTGGCACGGTTTGAGCGAGCACTGCTGGAGGGGCCAGGCAGAGCTGGATTTTCCCCTCTCTTTTGCTGGTGTCACAGAACTGTCACTGTGGTGCCCTGCAGTTGAGTGACTCCTGGCCCTGGCAGAGCAAAAGGGACAGCTGGGGTGATGCTGCGTTTTCAGCAGAGCTGGTGGTGTCAGAGAGCATTTCACGGAGCTATCGGAATGGCCTTCAAATGGATTAATTAGACTTTCAGTGAAGAAATAAAGGTTTCGTAATAGTTCTATTTAAAAAAAACCTAGACAGAAATCGGCTAGTGGATTTCCTATTGCAGGCAGCATCTTATGTTTCCTGCAGTAGAAAATAGAAGGCTCCACGAGTGATTTTGGAGAAGGTCAGTAATTTCCTTTCCTCCTAATATCTTTGCTCCCTTCCGTTGTTTCAGCGGATTTCTGCAAGGGGATCTCCATCAGCAGCCCAGGGAAGTTTCTTAACTGCTGTTACACTAAATAATACAGAACTTTTCTATTACAGTAGTAATACATTCAGTGGGGTGAATGGTTGGAGCTGTTGACAGCTATTTCAGCAGAGGGACGAGTATTTTATATGACAGATTTCTTTCTTTTTTTTTCTTTCTTTTTTTTTTCTCACTTTTTTTTCCCTTTTTTTCCCCTCCACACTGTTTCACTCCCTGCACCGTGGACCAGACCTGGTTTGGCAAGTGAACCATCCCATTTCACACAGGGCATGCACTGGAGGGGATGCCAGTCAGTACCATTTTGCTTGGCACCCACCCGTTCTGCAGCACCAGTTCAGTAACGAGCTCCACACCTGGAACATTTCTCATTTAGCAAACTGCTAACAAGGGTTTGATTAAGTGCAGGGTGACCCCCAGGCATCTGTTTTGACCCTCTGAGCTGCAGAGGGCTTGAGGTGAAGAGCACTTTCGGAGATGACAAGCAAGCAAGGGATTTACTGAGGTGGATATTTTTATGCCTGACACCTGAGCTTGGGCATCTGGGAAATATGTTTTGAATTAAATTTGTCAAGCCTCAGCAAATAACTCGTTTCTATCAGCGCTGAAACAGGGCAAGTGTTTGAGGTGAGGTGATTCTTGGAGAGTGCCCTTTGGGGTGAAGCTTGTCAGTGCTGGCTGGTTGAAGATTGGCACCCCGCTGCTTCCCTGTTGAAATGCAGTTGGGAAGCCCCAGGGCGCCGGAGCTCCTGCTCCTCAGCACTGTCCCTGGCTGCTGTGTTTGCTGGACCTTTGTTGCTCTGCTTGTCATCTTGTCTTTGAAGGTACACTGGAAAACTGCTTCTGGGAGGACTTTGCTCCTTTGAAGGCTCTTTGGAGGACATGCACGAGCTTGCAGTAGCATCTGGTTATTCATGGATAGTCTGCAAAGAAGTGGGATGTGTCCCAGCTCTCTTGAAGTGAGTGAAAACAGTCCTGCTGAATGAAGAAACCAGCAGGAGCTGCTGTGAGACCAGGGCTGTGAATGAGACCCAGAACAGGAATTACTCTTGAGAAGTTTGGAAGAGAAACATGAGCTAAGGCAGAGGCTATTGTGTCTGCACGGAGATGCCTTTATGTATCTGCTCAGTGCTGGCTGCCCTGAGGTCTCCTGTGTGTCTGGTGGGCCTGTGGAAGTGCTGCCTATGGGAAGCAGAAGATCCAAGGGCAGTGCCTTGAGAGAGCTCAGCAGACAGCTCAGCAGAGCTGCTTTTATCACTGCCCTTTCCCTTGGGCAGGCTGCTGGAGTAGGTTCAGGAGTGTTGCAGTTACAGGGGCTACCCTCAATGAGAATCAATTGTGTTGTACAAGTTGAGGACATTAATTGGCTTGCAACAGTTTGATGTGCAGCATCCTGCAACTGCAGAATACGTGAACTTGGTTTTCCCATTTTTACAAAGAGGAAATGATACTGAATGTGATGTGCCATAAAAGCAGCAGCAGAGGGGAGGGTTCAGGCGACAACTGATAGTTCGCCCTGTGCTTTATCATATTTCAGAATATTTGTCTCTTAAGTGTATAAAGTCCTGTTTTTCCCTAGCTGCTTTCTTCCTGTCCAGAGGATGCCATGGGGATGTAAGGTGTCCAGCAGCATGGAGTCCACCTTAAGCCTGAAGTCCACTTCTCCTGCCTTTCCCTTGTGTACTCATGGTGAGACCCATTGTGAGAGAAAGATGGTTGGAATTACCTGGCCAGCCCTCACAGTGTAAGTCACTTAATCATTCTGCAGCTTGCACAGGGCTTTCTGCAGAAAATGTCCTAATCACTGCCTCAGCCTTTCAAAAGTGGCTTTAGAGCTGGTGGCCTGAGACTTGTGAGCTCTGTCCTCATCTGTCGCTTCACTCGGCGCCTTGCATGAGGTGAGCAGGAGATACTGCAGGCATCCACGAGATGATTCCAGCAGATTAAATCCCTACGCTTTTGTTTAGTCAACTCTAGTTGAACTAGATAAGTGCAAATTTATCTCGTTCTAAAGTTAGAATGATAAGATCTTTTTTTCTTTCTGCAACCTGAGAAGAATAATAATCATCTGAAATCTGATCCTCCTATAAATGTATATTAGTTCATTATTTTTAGCCTAGTGAGACTTTTAAAGTTAATCTGTGGTTGACACAGTTTCTATTTTAATACAATTATGAAATGAAAGAAGCCACTAGTTATGAGCTAAAGAAGTTACATGCCAAGGTTAATAGTTAATAACAAACTCTAATAACCAAACAGCCAATTGTAGCTATATCAAAACAAATGCTAATTATGCATGCTTAACCTTTATGATCCAGTTTTTGAAAATGTGATTGATTTATAAAAGCAATATATTATATGTGCAGTAATCTGCATTGCGTAGTTTGGAACCTTCTATTGCCACAGAAAATTGCTTCTTTTCTGGAGCAGGTAGTATTTTAATATCCTTATATGTTTTGTAACGGCCCAGGATGTATTTGCAAAAATTGCTTACCTTAGCAATTGCAGCGTCTCAAAGTATTTAGCTGTTTGCGGTACCTTATTGCCTTTGTAAAGGATGACATAAAGAACAAACTTACTGTGATGTAAAAGTATACTTTAAGTTGCTTTTGTGTTGAAACGATACTTTATTGGTAGATGACAGCTATTTTGCTGCTGAGCAATGTGCTTTTGCAGTGCAGACCTTTTGCATTTAGTTGCTCCTCCTCACCATTCTTTTATCCTTGCTGTGCTGGTAGCCTGCCTGGTCTCTCCCACTGTGTGTATTTTTGGTAGGCTGTGATGATCACAGCCCTAACGTTGCCTTCAGCCTCCCGAAATCAAGCAGTGAAATGCAAGCCGTTGCTTCCTGTGTTGCTCCCTGTCTGTGGTCTTGAGTGCTTGTGGGGCTTGGTGGGACAGGAGGTGAAGTGCCCATGGGTAGCAGGCCCTTGGTGGGCAGCGCTGGGCTGTGGGTGGCCAGGCTGGGCACCCAGGAGGGTGCTGCCCTTGGTCCCTTGCATCAGGGCCCGCTGTGCAGGTCCCCGCCGCTCTCATGCGCTTCACTCACAGCGCTGGGGACTGCTGTCACTTCTACTTTGCTTGTTATCAGCGGGTGCCCTGCAAATCAGTTGAGCTCGTTATCAGCTCATGGCAAAACGGGGATGTCTCACATTCGCCTTGGGCTTCATGCAAGATAAGAAAACTCTTGTCAAACCTGCCAAGGCTCCCGGAGCACAGCAAGCGGGGGAGAAAAGAGAAACTCAGAGGGTAGAGGAGGTCAAGGGACTACCTGGGTGCTTGCAGGAGGTGTCCTACGCACATCAGTCCAATGCAGTGCTGCACTAATTGGGAGAATATCATCACAGAAACCCTGCTCAGCCTTTTATTGCTGTCCTCCCACAAGCAGCCTCCCATGGGCCCTACAAGAGGCACAGGGTGGGTGCTGCTGTTGGATGCTCTGGTTGACCTGGTGTCCGTCATCCTTTGCCCTGCAACTTGTGGGGTGGGATGGAGGTGGCTGGCGCGAGAAGCCTGGTTAATTGAAGGTGGGAAGCAAGGCATGTGTGCATTGAACAGGCAGCAGCACCTCTGAAAGCTCTATGCTGAATTTTGCTTCTTTGTTTGGGGGGAAAAAGAAGATGTATTAGCAGCAAAGACTAGCCCGAGGCACAGCATTGAAGTCCCTGCAACTGTGGCGTAAACCACATGTGAGAGGAGCATGTGAGTCAGGGTAGCCTCTGAGACACAATTTAAACAGCCTTGGAGCATCTTCAGCGTGTCTCCATTGAGCACGGACCACGTGAGAAGCAGGGAAGCAGCCGTGGGCTCCTGCAGGGTGGAGAGACCCCGGGGAGCTCGAGGGCAGTGAGCGAGAGCAGAAAAGGGTCATTAGTGCAGACAGGGCTGAGATGCTCCCACCTGCACGGGCTCTTAGCAGCGGGATGCCTTGTAGAGACAAACAGCACCATTTCATAGGAAAAGAAGCGTGAAGATTTTTTTTTTTTTTTTCAAAAGGTCAATTCTTAGGCACCAGAGTGCTTTGTGCTTCTGAATGTGAATGTGAAAATTGCTTTTTGTGTCCCGAGCAAGGAGGCAGTATTATTGAACAGATATTTGTCAGACTGAGTTTTTCAGATAAAATTTGTGTAGTTGGATGTATATAAATGAAAAAGAACCACTGTGGACTGCTCTGCTTATAGCTTTGCCTACACATGTACAAGTAATAAAATTCACTAAATAAACAAATTAGACTTTGTAAGAACCATGGTATAAGAAGGGAGCGGAGACGGGGAATATCAGCTCAGGTTGATGCAAGACTGGTCCTTGGCCATTAGTACAGGAGAGAAGTGAAATTTAAAAACTGTTGTACATTTTTGGTGTGCTTTTTCTTTTTCTTTTTTTTTTCTTTTTTTTTTTTTTTGTGATTGGTTGTTGTTGTTTGGTGGGTTCATTTTGTTTTCATGTGGAGTCAGAACTTGGACATCACTGAAAATAGAGCTGAAAACGGAAGCATTTTCCTAGCAGAAATACTGAAGGTGAGACTCTGCACAGTAGTTTTCCTCTCACTGGGATGCAATAGTCCTGTGAAATCCTGTTTCTTAATTTTCTGAGAAATTGCTGTGCTTGTGTTGTGTCTAATATAAAACATCACTAAATCTGTATATGCTGCTAGGTAACTTCCTCTGAAGGCAGTTAACAGGTTCCTGATCTGATATAAATGATCCTTATGTCATTCCGAATGTATGTATGACCATGCAGAGGCTCTGTAAGAGCCATCTTGGCTGCAAAATATTTATATACTAAAATCTTCAATTATTCCAGGTAGTGGTTAACCCAACAGTGCGTTCAAAAGGAATATGGACAGTCTAGTTATGCTGTATGGAGTAGGCTCAGATAAAGGGCAGTGTTCCAGGCTTACCCCTAGCAGGGCCAGCCCATGCTCAAGGGTTGTAAACTGGTTTAAAGGTGTCATCCTGCAGGATGCTGATCTGCCACTAACGTTTCCCACCATTGCATTTTTTAAAATGTTTTTTTTTTCCCCTGAGATTATAGGCAACTTAAGCTCTGTCTTTTCAGAAGTATCTTTTCTGGTGAAAGAGTGAGGGCCTTGGCATGCATGAAGTGAGCAGATTTAGGAGTTTTTCAACTCTTTTTCTTCTGAAAATGCACTTTTTCTTCTGGAGATGCATCATGAAAATGATCAGTTCTCAGGTAAAGAGGGGAAAGAAGATGGAGGAGGGAGTGGATGCCAGTGTCTGCTTTCCCCATCCATACTGCTCAGGAGGACGTGGCCAACCAGTCTGCTAGAACATGTGCTTTCCTTTGAAGCTTGGAGGAGATAATATCTGTCTTTGATAGCTAGTCTGCTGACCTACATGCGAACACCTCCTTGCGGGTAGGAGTAGTGAGAAGTTGAGCTGACAACACTGTTACACTCGGTGCAGGAGGAAGGCTGCTTCTCTGAAAGGGGTGCTAGCTCCAGAAAAGACTCTGAAGTAATGCTTCAAAGTTCATCAACACTTGTTTTGCCTCCAAGGCATAATGTGGTGCCTCCAGCCCTGCTGTGGGTACCAACATGGGCTGTTCCGTGCTCAGGCTCCAAAATGTGGTGCAGCCTCCAGCTTCTTGGCCACACTGGTGAAAGAGCTAATAAGAAAAGTCTACTAGTGGACTGAATTACACTTATATTGTTAAATCCACAGGAAGTGCTGAGGGAACCAAATGGGATTCTCATGCTCTTAAACTTATATAAATGTGCTGTGCTAGGGATGAAGCTGTGATTTATTGCTCAGGCGCCTGAGATGCTGATCTAGGCATGTAGCTTTAAAACAAAGCATCCCTCCAACTGCAAATATAAGCAATACAAAGGGCAGAGCACCGCATGAAGGGGTAAGAATATGAATTTCCAAGTCTTTCATTTGAGAATTTGCATTTGAAGGAGAATTGTTTTTATTTCTTCTCCTTGTGTAAGCAAATATGTAAGGTATTGGTCAACGGTAATGTAAGGCATTGGTCAATGTATGTCCCATGCATTCGAGTATAAACATGTCAGGGATCAAATGGCCGCTCATTCCCATTTTTACCCTCTCTCTCAGTCAACCTAGTGTTGTCCCTTTTCTTGGCCCACTTAGGAGGGCTTGGAGGCTTGTGCAGAGATTGGTGCATGTCTAGGGGCCTCTCTTGGGAACTGTCTTTCTCCTTGAGGTGAATGTAATTTACTGAGACTCGCCTGTGCTAGTGCCAGAACATGATGGAGACCCAACTTTTCAGAGAGTGCTCTGGAAATCATTGCAATAATGATTTTCAGCACAGTCCTTTGGCAGAGGTTTGTGTGTGCAGAAGTGAGGGAGTTGGGAAGAGATGATCTCACAGCGATCATAGCCCATGGCCAGCATTCATGACGCATCTGGAGCTGGTTTCGCCGTGTCAGCTCCCCTTACCTTGGGAGTGCTGCTGACGCAGGCGCTGAATGACTGCGGGTGTAAAGTAGCATTTCTTGGTGGGGAGGGACGCTGAAATCAGTCCCATTGTGTTTACACTGCAGCATTTAAGAGTTCACATAAATGTACATCGTGATAAACTAATGGTTGCCGTGGGATCCCATAATGTCTGAATTTCATGGCTTTCATTAATTTCAATTTCCCCATGTGTTATCTTTATATATCATCAGGGAAGCTTTTGTGCCTTTTTTAATCATTATTGTTATTCTTTTTGCACTTCATTTTGTAATAAGAGGAAAGAAGAAGAGCTTTCAATTCTAGCACTCCATAAACCTCCTCATATGGCATCTTTCCCATGACTGCTGGGATGCAGCTTGAGCTGGGGCATCAGTGACCTAAGGGAACAGTTCTGCGCACATTGTGAGCGGATGTTCTTCATAGTAATGTGCTGAAAACACAAACAGCTGCACCTGTGCATTTAATGAGCAGAATTCAGATAACCCTTGGGCAGGATTCACTGTTGGCATGAAGAGTTGCTGGTGGGATACAGAGCTTAGGTGTGATGTTGTAGGTGTGGTGAGATGGTGCAACTTGCCATGCCGTGGCCTTCCTGTGGGGCAAATAAACTCATAGACTGGGAGAGCAGAGGAGGAGGAGGAAGGGCTGTCAAGGAACCTGCCAGAAGAACTCTGCCTCCTTCATCCACACTTCATTGTGGAAACTGGGTTTGTTGCTAGAGCTGCTTTAGTTGGGAAATTCTTCTAGGGTGGAGAAGGGGATGTATTGTTCATCCTCTTAAAAATTCCCGTTTTCTCTGTTGCAGTTGCACTGCGCAACCATTGTGATATTGAATAGTTGATCACTTGGCCAAGCCTTTTGCTCTGTCTACTTTGATAGGAAACATTAGCTCAAATTATTTTGAGGCCTTATCTTATTGCATGGGGTTGAATTTACAAATACCTGAATGTTAAAACTCTGCCTGGTGAAGATAGGGAGCTGAGGAGCACTTCACGACTGATCCCCCAGCATCAGCTCATACTGTAATTGTTTGGTTGTTGAATCCCTTTTGCACCAGTGAAGCTCCGCGAGCTTCAGGTAGCAGATTCTGTCTTGGCTCCACGAACGGATAAATCGTCCTTCTGGAGAGTGAGGTCTTGCAGCTGGTTCCTCTGTTCATCTCTGGTGCTCCCAATGTGGATCATCTTTACTGAGGTGCTGCAGTGACAAGGAGCTGTTTTTCCAGCTTGCAGTGGGTTGCATGCAACGTCCGTGTGGCTATTTTTAGGTCACAGAACCTGTAATATCCAGCCATATTCTATTACAGGCACTTCAGTTTAGTGATATCTTTTTATTGGTGTGAGACTGTTCCCCAGCTCGGCAGCAATTGCTGAGGAACGTTGCTGACAACATTGCTGGGCAACAGGGCCCTTTAGACCAGGCGAGGAAGAGCGCTCCGCAGTTAGCAAACACTTTTAAGATCTTTATTTTGGAAATTTCTCTTGTCACCTTGGTTTTACGACTCGCTGTGGCACTTTGCGATATTTGCAGATATTCCCAGCACCTGAACATTTTTGAAGCTGAAAGCCAGGAACCTGTGGAAGAGGGACTGATCTCAGCTGGAGGCCACTTCCCTCCGAACAGAGCAAACCGGGGAAAACCTAAATAGTGGCAATTCTTCCTAATGCTGTTCCGCCTATAAGAATCACTTAAGCTGTGCTATGGTGTTGCTGTGTTTCAGGTACCTTTTTTGAAGGAAATTGCAATTATTTTTTATTTTCTTTTTTTTTTTCTTTCTTTCTCCTCTATTTCTTTCCATCCTTCCCTGTGGTGATCTAGCAGCCCAACCAAATATCTACTGATTTATCTGACTTCTGCCTGCTCTCCCACTTTGCAGCTCAGATGCAGCTGCTACTCGACGATACTGTCTTCCATAGGAGCAGGTTGTCACTTTTCTCTTTGCTTGTGGCTGGCCAGGTGCCACCATGTCCCACCACTGCCCACGTGGGGCCAACCGTCCCACAGGGCAGGAGCTGCAGCAGGGCTAGGTCAGAAGTGAAGGTGTTTGCTGTGACAGGACCTGTTTGGCGCGAAAGGGCCGGGCCCTGTCTGCATTTGGCTGCACGACGTGGCATCTCAAGCGTCTTCCCTTCCGTGACGCTCGGCCGAGCGCCGCGCACATTGACGCCCACGAGTAAGGTGGGCCCGGGCTCGGCGGCTCGCAGGCCGAGCAGAAAAACGCCTTCTTGGCTCCCACGTCATGGCGTACTCAGCTCCCGGGGCCTTTTGTGCGGCAGGAGTGGAGCTCGTCGCCCGCGCCGCCCTTCCCGCCGCACAAAGGCCTCATTGAGCGGCCGCGGCCGCGGCACTGGGAGGGCCCGTTGCTGCAGGGAGGGCCCAGCGCGGGCCCGGAGGGTTGAGCACGCTCTGATGTCCGTCCAGGCGCTACTGGAGCCTTGTCCCCCCTGTTTTGCTCTACCCGCTTCACCCTTACTGCTGAGGGGTGACGCACAGCAGCAGGGCTCTCTCCTCTCCTCCGTCTCATTCTTTATGTCCTTCCATAGAGTATCATTAATTCTCATATTGATTAACTACAAGTAGCATAAAACCACATTTGCTCCTTTCTTACCCAAATGTCATTGGGAATACAGAAGTGGTCCCCATAACTTTGCTGTTGTTTGTTTAATATGTGGCTTTGGGGCTGCATCTGATGTTTTACTGTGTTCATTATATTATCTTTGTTGTGTAAATGTGTGTGTAGAAAAAAACTAGATCCTTAATATTAAGAATAACCTGCAGAGCAGAACACAGTTACCGTTTAAACATGGGACCAAATACAAACAAACAAGGGAGCTCACTTACAAGTTCAAAAACAGAAGAAATGATGTAGTGAAGGGAAATATTAAATACAGCTATCCAAAATAATGTTATGGAGACTTCATAAATCCTTTGGATTGCAAAGTAAATTGTTTTCTGCACAAAGAGAACAATTCTTATTTTTACTTCTAGCCTGCAAACATCAGTAAAATCAATATTGTGGCCCTCTCAGAAAGCAACAGCATTTTTTTTTTGAGATTAATCATGCTGCATGCAGGTAAGGGAGGTATAAAACAAGCCACAAATCAGCTCTTGCCTTCTCGAAAGCCACCATGATGCAAGGCTTTCCAAGGGAGTAAGCTCTTCTGTAGCCCTTCTCATGGATTTATTTGGGAAAGTAAAGCCAGGGAAGGCTGATGCACAATGTGAAGGTCCTCTACAGAGGAAGGTAAAAAGCTTTGGCAGTTGGCCGAAGAGTGGCCTTAGAAACTCAAGGAAACTTGTGGACTTGCACCTAAGTGTATTGATTCTGGACTCAGTGGTTTCTCCTGGGGTTGGGCACTGGATGCCAGCTCTGCAGTAGCCCCCAGGTCCCCACGTGAGTGTCAGGTGAGCCCACTTCCCTGCGCGGAGGCACAAAGAGCCAGGGAAAATGAATTTTCACTCCGCATTGCTGGAGAGGTTAAGGCAGGTTGTTTGCTTGCCTTGTACACGGTTTTCTTGTGTCACAAAGTGCTGCTTAAAGAGCGTGATTCTTTCCCCCATTCTCCCATGATGTCCCTGCAATGAGGACCTTTGGCTCTATCTAGTATGAACGTGTGCTGCAGGATGACAACATTGCTCTTGAGTACCAAGGAGAGTCTATTTGAGCATGGGAATTAACTCTTTTCTCAACTAGCTGCAAGGGAGAAAAGGCTCTTCAAGGTGCGACCAAGTGGGAAAGAGAAGGGGAGAACATAAAGGGACCTCCTTGCTGTTGATGGATTCCAAGGATTGGGGAGGGAGATGCATCCTGGCCTCCTGCAGTGTCTTCAGCTCATGCCTGGGACCTTCTTTAACTGCATCTTCTGATTGTGTGTTGGGGAACTGAGTTATCCTGAGGTTTCCTGGCTCTTGATGGCCCAGAGAGCTCTGCTGCTTGCCTTGAGCCTGTAGTCGCTTGTGGTTGCAGGTGAGGTGATGGTGGGTGGCATGAAGTGACATGCACATCAAACCAGCAGACCAGTTGGGAGACCGTCTGCCAACAGCATCTCAGGCCTCCTTCCATTCAGGAAGCTTTTCTTGGCCAACAGGTCTTGTTTTCTTTTTCTTTTTCTCTCATTTTTTTCCTCTCTCTAATTAAACTAGCGATTCTTCTGTGTGTGTCCTAATTACTTCATTCCTTTATACTCTCTGTTTGCTGTTTTTGTGGGCCTGATGCCTTGGCCATGAGCGCAGGGTCTCCATAGCTGGTGTAAAGGGCACGCAGTGGAAGCTGCTGCTGACGGGACGTGCAGGAGGAGCAGTGGCAGCTGTGTAGGAGGCATGGAGGTCAGAGCAGCTCTTGGACGCAACGAGCAGGTGAAGCTCCTGATGTCACAGGAGTTCTCGGTGGCAGTAGGCGCCGCTCAAGGAGAAACATAATTGTTAAATCGGAGTCGGACTCGTTTGCTGCAATTTCAGTGTGCCCTCCTACCCCCTCTGCTCACATTGGAGATTAGATCAGGTCATCGCTGACCTCACTGCACTGCTAGAGGAAGCTGCGTATCTGCTGGACCAGGGTGAAGGTCTCGCAGCCTGGGGAGCAAGTTGCTTAGCATCCTGTGTGCTTCTGTCTAGACATAGTAGCATATTAATAATGATTTCTATGATTTCTCATAGAAAATATGTTCTATGATTTCATATGAAATCATATACATATTACATATGATATGTTCTATGATTTCATCTTCATATGTTCTATGATTTCTCATAGAACATATTTCTCATAGTCCAGTGGCCTGCTCAACCACCTAATGAATTTGAGAAGCTGGGCAAGTGAGAAAAATTTTGTGAAGTTCTTTAAAGCTGCTGAGCTAAAGGTGCCTGTCTAATCTGTCTAATCAGAGGTTCACTCCCAGCACAGCTTTCCCAACTGGTAATGGATTGGCCCCAGCTTTCAGGAGCTGCAGTATCCCCCAGGACTGCAGTTGTCTTGGCACACTGCTTACCACTGTAATATTTCCAAATGCTGAAGCTGGTAAGCAAGAAGATAGGAAGTCTTCAGTAGAAGATAAATGAGTTTGCCTTGAAATTTAAATGAAAGCAGTTTTGCCAAAAAATAAAAAATGGCCAGGAGTCCCTCAGTGTAATGTGCAACTCTCAGAAGTCAATTTATTCTGGAAATATGGGAGTATAAAAAATGCATCCAAGTTAAAAAAAAAAAAAAGTGAAAATCATAGTCCAATATGTGCTAAAAGCAAAATGAAAAAAAAAAAATTGGAAAGACAACATTTGTTAACAGCTTCATTGCAGGTTGAAGTAAATAAACAGATAACAGCTTTTTGTAAGTGATATTAAGATCTTTGAAGAATGAGCTATTTGCACCGCAGGGCAACACATTTTAATAGATCCAAGAAAACCCAGCAGCATAAGGACATATTATTCAACGGCACCCGTGGGTCCTTTTTCTATCAATGAGGCCAGATACAGGTACAGGGATAGAGAAATATATATGAAGTGTTTCTTTTGCTGCTACCTCTTACTCTACATCACAACATTTAACATTATCTAATGCATCTTTACATCAAAGGAAAGATGCGAGTAACCCATGGGGACACAGAAGCAGCTAAAAGTAGTAGTAGTAGGAAGGAAAAAAAATTCTATAGCTACAGACAAATAATTTTCTTTTAGCAGAGTATAACTGAGTCCTGCTCTGCTGGAGACAGAAGAGACTCATATCCTTAAAAGAAGAGTTGGAAATGGTGTTGATGCCAATGCTTCTGTTTTATACTTGATGGAGGAGAGAGTGATCGTTAAACAGGAAAAACTCTAATATATGATTGCAATTAAGGTTCTATCAAGGTCACATAAATTACAGAAGCGAAACAGGGAAGATCTGACTAAACTGTGGAAGGGCGTTGTGGTGGGGACAGTCTTCCCTCTGGATCTGTAAGTTTAATGGATCTTCCTTCCAAAGATGGCTTCTGTTTTTAAGAAAAGAATTTTTGGATGCTAGAGATGGGTAATGTGAGCTGCTTCTCAGAGCAAACAAAAAGACTTAAATGGCTTCAGAACTGGGTAGATGTGGGGTACAAATATTAGGGTTAAAGAGGAGATGTTTGGAGCTCAGTGGGTTGCCATTTGGCAACTACATGCTTAAGATGTCAAAATGCTTAGATATTACATTACATATATTTAAAGGAAGCAAAGTTAAATCAGTAAAAGATGTTTCACAATTGGAAAGAACTATATTGGCATATTTAAAACATGTTAATCAAAACATAAAAGGAATGAATTTTTGGGAGAGAAATGCTAGGCTAAGTTCATTCTACCTGACTTTGTCTTTCTATGTATTTTATGTTTAGATGGGCTGTCATCTTGTCTCCTTTTGGAGTCAGACCTTAACAGGGGATTGACCCTATTTAAAACAGGAGGGATGAGTCATCCCATGGAGTTGCTTCTCTTTCTATGAAGGTTATAGGAGTAGACACCTACCTTGGGTTAGATCTGAATATTTCGGCTGGCTAAAATTAAGTAGTCTGGGTCTTACACAAACTTCTTGAGGTTCCACCTGACGCCTTGGACAGCTTCTGCCGTGAGCTGCATTGCCGTGAGTCCAAGGGTGACTGAAGCTCTCCGGAGTAACTTGTGCATTGCCTACTCTAGCGCATCTGTCGTAGCCCATCTGGAGAGCAGCATCCCTGAGGGATGCGGCTTGTCTGAGCAGAAGCAAGTTGGGTTTGGGGTGTGTGGCGCTCAACACTAAGGCAATTACTGCAGTAATACCAGTAATACCCCAGCTCTGGGACACAAGAGATGCCAAGACTGAAAACAGGAATTGCTACGCACAACAAATACAGAATCTGGCTCAGTGGACAACATATGTACAGAGAAGCTCTCAGGAGAACAAGAAGGGATAGGGAGGCTGCACTTGCTGATAAACAGCTAATAAAAAATGAAACGGCCCATTTCAGCAAGCAGTTTCATGCCCTGATAGCTGATCTTCTAGTAACAAGATTTTTTTTTTTAATTTAAAATTATGTTTACCTGATGATTTACTTGATGATCCAAGAATAGGTGGTGACATAAGCAGATATTACACAGATAATTACAGAGCAACGATGACATTTTCATGCAACAAGTATGTGTGAAGGAAGCAATATTTTTGAGAGAAAAAAGAAAAGGTTGTGTGCCAGTTCGTGGAAGTTGTCAACAGTTGCATTCAGTGAAACGATGTGCCAAGTGCGAGTATGTTCTCTGCTTGACCCTCAGTTGAGGTCAGGTTGTTATTTATAGTTTTAAAACATTCTTAAAAGATGTTCTTGTTTTTCGGGGAGGATGAAGGAGATTATCTGGTATCCAAGGAGCCTGAAACATTAAAACATATGTCAAAGTGAGTGAGGATATGGAGTGGAATTTTTCAGCAATAAGTCTCTGTTTGCCTTATGGCAGAGATGCATTCAGGATTTAAGTTATTGTATCAGCGACAGCAGTTTTGTACCTTATATGAGGCCAGGAAACTTCTAGCAAGTCACTGCAAAGTGTGTTTTTTGTTGCTGTTGCTTTTGTGGTGCTGGTGGATTATTATCAGCCCACTTAAATGCTTCTCTCTGACTGAACAGTGCTATCACAGTCACAATGATGTTTGCCCACTTGAAGAAGAGGGCAAATGGGACTCTGAAAACTGGAGCTATGAAAATGATTCAGGTAGAAAAATATGCAGTTTCAGGTCAAATCCTGAAAGCAGAAAGGCCACTTTTCTGTTCTGAAGTACATTAGGAGTAGCTCCACTGAAAACAGTGATCTGACAGGCACATAGGAATAATTCCAGATAATGTGATCTCCAGATTATATTAAGGCTTTGCAGCTGTAGCAGTTTCCTACATCATTTTGAGCTGAGCGTTACCGTGGGTTGAGTTTACTTGGTCTTAATGATTTAGGTGCACTCTGGTTGGGCTTCATGGACCTTAGTAGCACTGTATAGGTCGGTTGGCTGTGTTTTTCTTCATCTCACAGAATCATGGAATAGCTGGCAGAGACCTCTATAGATTCTCTGGCCAGACCCTCCTCCTTAAGCAGGATCCCCTACAGCAGGTTGAACTGTAGCTGGTCAGGGATTGAGTATCTCCAAGGATGGAGCCTCCACAGTCTCTGGGTGACTCGTTCCTGTGTTAAGGGAGCCCAGAACCCAGTATTGATCCCTGGGGTACAGCATTGGTGCCTGACCTTCAGCTGGGCTTAGTGCCACCCATCCCAACCCTCTGCGACTGGCAGCTCAGCTGGTTTCTAGTCCACCTCACTGACCACTTATCAAGGCCCAGCTGCATCGGTTGATCTCCAAGGCTGTTATGAGAGGAAGTGTCAAAAACCTTGCTAGAGTCCAGGTCGGCATCTCTCTTTCTCCAAGCTGATAACTATGGGACAGTTTCTCCTGACCAGGCTCTGATGCTCTCTTCTGGCAGAGCTCCAGGGTGTCTGACGGATATTCAGGCTGTTAATCCCGATGAGGGCTAGCCAGGGTTTCAAATAAACTGTGATGAATTGATGTTTTGTGCACACAGCTATCCTATGAGTTACATAACAGTTTCTTCCCGTGTCACATTTCCAGACAACTCAGATGTGCTCCTTGCAATAACACGTCTGCTCAGAGGGCTTCAGGGCAGGCTGGAATTTGTAACAAATATGTGAATTATTGTGATAGTTGGAGCAGGGGAGATTTTTGCCAGAGTTTAGAGTTATGCATCTAAAAGAATTCAGTTCAGAGGGTTTTTGTTGTTGTTGTTGTTGTTGTTGTTGTTGAATTTTCTAGATCAGAAATGGTTGCAAAAGCTGCATGCTTACCGGTAGGGAACTTTGCTGAAACAAGTACCCAGAAATCTAGTCGTGTCATTAAGTACCTGAATTTTTAGGAGCAGAAGGCTGGTCCTAGGTCACCTGTCTAGAAGCACATCTGCAGGGCGTGTAATATAATATAATATATCCTGCTTGTTTGTCTTCTCTCTTCAGTTCTATTCACCATGTACCTCCCTATTGCAGGATCCAGAAATTGAATTCCATTTCTGACTCATTACTCTGCTGTTCCTATGTGTTTGTCGCTGTTATAGCCACCTGCAAGGAACCACCACCGCTCTGAAAGCCTTTCCTCCCCCGTTCCTTCCTTCCTTCCTCCCCCTCTCGCGAGCCTAGGCGTGACGAAGCACCAGCCGTGTACCTTAATGCAAGCTGGAGAATAATTATAGTTATGTCAGTTTGCGGTGCCATTAAGTCAAACGACAAAGGCAAAGAAATGCAAAATAAAAATGTCAAGGGAGAAAAATCTGTCAGTTGCATTTCTTAAATTTCCTTATTTGATGTCATACTGTTGCTATTTATTATTTATATAACAGCAGAGCTATGCTTGGTATTTAAAATATGAGTAAAAAATACACAGGTTGGATTTAGCAGAACAGGTGAATGTGGGTAGGCAGGAGGCTACAAGGATTTTTTTTTTCTGATGTGAGAAAAGGGAAATGGGGACATGTTGTGGACTTTTTGGTGTTCTTTTTAGAATAAGATTTGTCAGGAGACCACCATAAAGGCTTTGGCTTTGTGCTGTGGACATGTGCAAAGGGCCTTGCTTAGTGGAAGACGAGGGGTTTCTCAGGTAGACCCCAAGGCCATCAGGCACGTGGTACCAGCAGCAGAACCAAGGCATGACGTTATCTTGCACTTCTGATGTTCGGTGTAGGTTGAGCACATGTTGAAAGGAGGTGATGAAAAGGGCACCTGGAGAGGCAGTTTCTGAGAATAATCGTGTCACTTTGGTCGCACGTATTCAAGAGAAACGATCTGCAATCCCAGCAGGTGCTGAGAACGGCTCCCAGAATGGTCTAACCTACCTAGTGTGGAGGCACTCAATGGACGTGGCTTGGTGCCAAAGCAATGACGGTGGAAGGGTTTGTGTGCTGTCTGCAAACAAAATGCAAATATGAGGCCGGAAAAAGAACATTTTAGGCAAAAGGCCAGTGTTGGCACATGCACAGATAGACAAAACTGGCTATAAGTAAGTTTGTATCATCCCGTTTAAGCACTTAGCCAGCTAAACCATGGGCTCAGTAAGGAGGTCCCGCTGGCTTTCATAAGGCCAAGAAACCTAAATGCTACTCAGATATAGATGGATTTTAGGGGTCTCCATCCTTCTGCTCAGGGCAACGCCAACATGTATGTGAACAGGCTGAGGGTCTCCAGCTTTTCATGCAATGTGTTAATCCCACTTTTGCTAAGAAATGTGAAATCTGTTGTGAGGAGTGTTGTCCCCACCAACATCTTGTTGATCAGGTTATTAGAAACAGGGCTGAGAGATGCTACAAAGCACAAGAAAAGATTTCTCAGCGGCTCTCAAATCCTTGTTTTCTATTTCTATGCACATATTTTTGAAACAGGGGAGAAATGTCCCCCATTTCTCTTGGGGCAGAAGCCACCTTGTCCTTGAGAGATCGGATCAAGTGATGAATCATTAAAAATATAACAAGATAAAGAGACCATTGTCCTACCTGCTGAAATTCCTTCAAATCAGAGAACCTTGAGGATAAGTGCTGTATTTGTATTGTGAAGGTAGTTGTTTTGTGAAATTGCTAAAATTTTCTATCGCTTGGTAATATTCTCTGCTCTGAAAATAAATGCTGGCTTCCTAAGGTGATGTACATTACAATAAATGTTTACCAGTAAATATGGAAACTGTATGATATTATAAAGCAGATATGTAGTAAAAGCTAGTTATACCCGGATTTGCAGGCCCCTGTCATTCACGTAACGCTGTCAAACTGCTTCAGTGTCTTCCCAAAGTGATTAACTTGGCAGTGAAAGCAAGCAGGATCAGCGGCAAGGGGAGACGCCCGTAATTCATCAGAAACCACGAGGGATCCTCTGGCCGAGCTCGTGTATTGCAGTCAGAGATCGAGGTTGGCCAAAGAGCCCAACGCAGAACTGTCCCGGTACCCGCTGTCCTGTGTCCTGTGCACGGATCAGGCCGGTGCCAAAGCTTGCAGTGCCCTTTGTTTTCTTTTCAGTAACATCATATTCCATCTTTTTAAAGTTAGTGGGGAAAAAAATCTGCCCTTGTCTTTGAAATAACTTTTCTGCCTTCTTCATTAATCAGGAAAGCTGTTACAGCTCTTGACAGCACTCTGGAGCAAAACAAAAGGGCCTAATTCACTAATAGGACCTAATGCATAGTTAAGTTCTGCGGTGAGTCAGTCTATTTATCAAGACAATTCAACTTGAAAATTAGTCATGTAGAAAGATTTTGTTGGCATAAATGGAGTGGGCACATTTTCCTGAAAAAGGGACATATATACCATTAGGGCTGTGGTATAGAACAGAACAGAAGCTTCTCCGAAGTGACACTCCAACAGCTTTGAAAGTCAGGCCACTTTTCTCCCCAGATGGGTGAGGAGAACAAGGTGTGCAGTGATCATTGCTACAGGAACACCAGCCATGTCCTCTGCGGCCCATGGGAAGAGCAAGGAGGTGGCAGTGCCTCGGTGGTCCGGGCTATGGTGCTCAAGCTCATGCTCTAGCATCTTTCCTTTTACCCAGAGCCCAGCTGGTGGGAGGTTTCTGTACAGGATTTTCTAAAAACCATGGAGTGTGTATTTTAGGTGACAAATTTTTATGTCCAAGTCAAGAATTTATGCTCCCTATATAGCTAGTGGTGATACATATATATAGATGTTTAAAAAAATAATTAGGTCTTGCTTACATTAGGTGTGAGAGCTGTAGGTCCATAGGAGATGAGTGCTAATGGGCACTGCTGGAGAGAGATGGGACTGCATGTGCTGGCACCTGTACCGGGTCATGCCTCCTGGTGTGAACCTGCCCCAAAAAGGGACGTGGCACCTGGGCAGAGAGGGGCAGGCCCTCATTCCGCCCTCCCAGGATCTTTTTGAGGTGATCTCTTATTCCCACGCGCCTCTCGAAAGTGGGTCCTTCTCATTTTTCTTTAAAAATGGCTATTCTTGCAGTTGCCAGCCCTGCTAATGGCCCAGCTGTGCCAACTGCTCTGTGCTGCGGCACAGAAACCCAAATAGCACAAAACCCCAAATATTTCTGGTGTAAAACCTGGCAGATTGCAGCGAGGTTTGCCTGAGCCTGGCTGGGAGTCAGCTGAGGGGGCTTCAGAGCCAGGCCGAGGGCTATCAATCCAGGCTTAGCAGTGCTGCCGGAAGCCTGATACGTGATCAATGTGCGGTATGATACGTAATCAATATGCGGTGATGCTCTGCGTTTGTTGCAGCCCAGGCATGGGCTGTCAGCAAGGCGCTGTCTGCAAATCGGGGTCACTGCTAGAACAGGCCCGTGGCTGCCAGTTTTAATTAAATATGTCTCGTGGTGGCGGGTCAGCACCACGGCATGCAGATGATCGTGCACGGCATCTTTATCTAGGTGCATTTGGGGGCAGGACGGCTCCGTTAAAGCTTTTTCTTTTTTTTTTTTTTTTGAGCGCTGGATTCAGTGAGGGTGTGAATGAAACGCCATTGCAGCGGTGCAGTGGGGAGCTCGATTTTCAGCTCTCTAACGAACCGCTCAGCTGGTGCAAACCCGAGCGGCTCCACTGAGGCTGCCTAGAACTCGTGCGGGGAGTGTATTAAAGGAGTCATCTGCAGACCAAGTGCTTGGCTGTTTCATGATGGCCTTGGTGGTTGAGTTGGCCTGATAGGTCCCATTACAGCGTCTGCGTTTTGATAGCATGTAACTTAGTGACTCTTTAAAGTCTTCAGGCTTCAATTTTCCCTTTAGAGAGTCCTCCTAGGACTCAAGTTTTCAGGAATATTTCAGCTAATATGTTTCAGCCATTTGACAAAAGGAGAGCAAGGAAAATACATCATTTTACTCACCTGGAAAAAAAATTCTAATATTCTTCCAGCCATTCTCCCTAAAAAAAAAGTCATGCACTTTGAGGGAAGGCGTTTGGAGCAAGGTTCAGGATTTCTGTGCATCAGGTACTGCAAAACATGAGATTCTTTCTGGAATTGGGCCCAAAGAATGCACATAGGCACTAACGGGATTTGCAGCCTCTAGTTGTCCAAAGTTAATTGATTTCCATGGGAAGTGGATTACTTGGGTACACCTAGATAAGTGTATTTGCTGAATGAGAGAGCACTTGCAGTAGAAAAGCGTGTGGGCATGTAATTGCACACTGTGATGATAGTCATCCCAGGCAACAAGGAAAACTGCAGTCTGGCATAGTGCTTGACATGTAGCCCTATAATGCGCTCTTTCTGGGCTAAGAAATGCTATGCTGGAGTGAACGGATTGTTTTTGTTCCCTTCTTGGGGCGTGGATGTCTGAAAGCACAGAGCAAGGCTCAAGTGTTAACTCTGCCTGTAAGGAACAAGCCCCAGGCCAGTGCTATAACGTGAACCTTGTGGTTGAACGCGTCTCTGCCAAACCCAGAAGAAAGGGTTGATTATGATGGGTTTGCTTGGAGGTGGCAAGTCCTTATGAAATGCCAAGTGTTGGTGTATTTGAGCCTTACTCATCTCTGAACTTCTCCAGTCCATCTCATGTGCAGAACTCGAGGAATGCTGACCTCAGGCAGATAAATGATCAACTGGAGGCCAAAAAGGACAGATCAAGGACTCTGGAGACCAAGGAAGCTTTGGCGATGACCATAGTCCATCCTTTTGTTTTGCTGCCTTTTTGTAGCCTTTCTTTCTGTGTGTTCTAGAACTTTTTATTTAAAGTTTCTCTTCTGGTTGTGTTTCTGATCATGGACTTGGACTTTTCTCGCTGAATACTGGATGGACTGATAATGAAGAAAATTCTGTGTCTCGGAGATACCACCAAGAGGTGAACAGGGCACTGAGGAGCAGTTGGGCTTCCTGCATGAGCTACGTAGAGCAGAACTAGTCGAAGAGCAGAGGTCTCCATGCGCCGTTTGCCTGGTTTGCCCATGCGTTGCCCATCGCAAATTTGTCTAATTACACATTCCAGATACTTTTCTATTTTCCTTTTAATTACTGTTTCCACCAAGACTTCAAGTACCTGGACCCAAAGAATAATTACATAGCAGCCCATTAACTAACACCCCTGTACTTGTAACACTCTGCAAACTGCAATATAGCTGTTTCTTACCTGCAAGAGCATTCATTCTGTAATTAAAGTCTCTGAAAGACCATTACAAATCGCCTTCCTCCTCCTCCCCTCTCTCTCCCCTTGTTGCAGATCTTCCTTTCTCATTTTTCATTTACGTGATTTTCCTTCTTGGGATGAAATTGTAATTGATGATCTGGGTAGTGTCTTGATAAACTGCGAGTGGGCTGGTGCGCAGAGCTGAGCGCGGAGCTGCTGGACTCTGGGCTTCGTGCATTGGGCTGAATTTTACCCAGATCTAATAATGGCAAAAAAAAAAAATCTGAAAAAAAAAAAAGCTGCTTCTCATTCATACCTCTGCTCCTATAGAATTTCTTTGCTGCCACCTCTTTCTTTATCTTCCTGTGGCTTTGCAACAGCACCCATCGCTGGGTTATCTGAGCAGCTTGTAGAACCATGTCCGTTTTGCCCAGAATGTGGCAGAATCCTCCAGCTTCCGTCTGTCCACAAGCACTCACCTATTTCTGTAAGTCTGGCTCATGTATTTACCAAAATGTAGTTAAAGGTCCCAGACATGCTCAGCATGGCAATCTACAATTGGAGAGATGGATATAACTTGGATGAGCTTTGTTAATAGAAATGTGCAGTCTTATTTCTAAAGGAAACATGCTCCAAAAATCAATGCAATTGACCTCCTTTTCAGTTTTAATTAAGCCAAATCTTCATGATAGCACACCAAACTTTCTCACTACACTTTTCAGACGCAAGGAATTAGTCAAAATGCTTTCCTCACTGTAAGAAAATCTGATTAAGACTTTCAACCAGTGTGATCTAGCATTCTAAGAATCAGGAGCTGCTTCCATGGGATATTTTATTATTATTATTTATGGATGCACATGTCTCGGATGCCGTGTGTGTTCCAAGGAGAGAATGAGTGAATGGGCTCTCAGGGAGAACCCTGCAGGACTGGCCATTTGGTTGCTGAGCATGTATTACGATGAGCCTTTAAAAGCTGTATTTGCAAGAGTCCGGAGAGGTTAGTGCCTCATCCCAGACCCCAGCGTACTCGATGGGAAGCTGTGGTCTAAACATCAGCCCCACGGCTTGGTACAGACGCGAGAGGGGCAAGTTGCCCTGTGGTCCCCAGGGCCGAGGCTTTAAGCAATGAGAAGGGACAATTTGTGACATTGCTGGAATGAGGTTTTCTGCACTGTGAGGAAAGTACTTTGGGGTGGTAAAACAGGGAACGCACCGCTGCTGCTCAGCAAATGTGAACAGGCACATGCAGTCGGGATGCCTGTTCAGGAACCAGGTGTCCAGATCCAGCTGATGGGAGCCCGAGCATAAAACCCAGGAAGAAATATTTCCAGCAGTTCTTCACGTTTCTTTATATTTCATTGCAAAATGTGCATGGGCTATATCAAGTTAGTTTGCAATTTGAGGGGACTATATTTACTTACAGAAAGTACTTATAATTCCATTTAAATCACAGGCACAATTGTTATTGCTGGTAGTTTAGTTAATTCTTTTAATAGATGTATTAATTCTGTTAATAGGGGAGATAAGAGCTGCTCGTTACAGTGCAGCTGATTTGGGAAGTGCAGCCCTGGTGACTGCAATCCATCACCGGGGTAAGGAGCGGCGCTGACTTCTCATCGCGGCTACCTGATCCTGTGGACAGATAAAATCAGCTGTATTTCTTGCAGGATATTTGCATTTGAATAATTCGTGATGAGCAGGTTGTCTCAGTAAGTGCTTGGGTCTGTCTCTCCAGTCACATGCAGGAGTGCTGGCTGCCCCAAAGGGCTTTTGCTATTCAGTAAGGAAATACCCGTGTGGGAAATGAGAGAAGTGACAGTGGGAACCATTTGTGTGAATGTCTGGTGTTTCTCTGGCGTTTATTGCACCAAATTGTGATAGTGTCTACTTAGTGTGGCAGGGAAACTGCCATAGTTGAAGTGGCATGTCTATTTTTTAATATTTATTTTAAAAAACTAAAAGAAATTTAATGGGAAAAAAGAAAATACAGAAGAGCGGAGAGAGAAAAACATGGAAGAATAAAGCTGGCATCTGAATGGAATAAACTTTATAAGAAACAGCCAGTAAAGTAGGTCAGTTTTTAAAACTAGCAGCTTGTCAGTGTCTTTAAAAATAGAAACCATCAGGTATCCAGGCCCTCTGTCTTTCTCCAAGATTATCTCGTTGAGTTCTGGCGAATGCAAGCCCTGAACAGCCCGATTGCTGCGCTGACATTGCGCTGCTTTTAGTGTGCTTCAGCCTCCAATGACCACGGCAGGGCTCCGGGTGACTGTTTGTGCTGAACAATGCAGAGCAGGAGTGAAACCAGGACAGCTCTGCAGGGAGTCCTCAGAAGCCCAGATCTCTGATGAGACGAGTTAACCTCATAGCAGCCTCCACCCCGTCCTCTCATCGCAAGCAAGTGGCTCCATGCTGTCACCTCCAGAGCCGTGACAGACAGTCAGAGCAGAAGAGCCTGGTGGAAGGATCTTGACCCCAAAGCATCTTGTTTCCAAAGCGAGCCTCAGGGAAACAGAAGCTTGTAATAGATTTTGAAGTGCAGAGACCAGCACAGAATGTGGGAGCCTCTCCTTGCCTGGGAGCCCGCGTTGTTCTCCATTGACTGCAGACACTTTGCAGCCACTAACCTGCTGCCTTGGGCAGCCCGTTTCACCTCTTTCTGGCTTCCCTGTCTCCCCAGCGAGAGCCTCACCTTGTTTTCTATGTGCAGTGAAGCTCTGGAGACCTCTAAGGAGTGAAGACCTCAGTGCAGCTGCCACCTCATCCTCACAGATCGTGGTGAGATACGGGTTGTGAGTTGGAGGCAGGTACTAGAGGTGAAGGGGAAGTCAGCTGGCATGTGTTATGCCACATAAAATAAAAGGAAGGAAATAAAAAACAAGATAAAGGAAATTCTTATTTATTGACAGTCCCCATTTGCAGAGTGACAGCATGAGAATGTAGCTGAATGTGGATTCTTTCCAAAGTCTCGAGTGGTTGCCAAGGTTATAAGGCGTATAAGGAACCTGCACAGGATGACGTTTATATCATCCTGCACAGAGTGACTTTTTGGTGACAGGGTGCCCTGTGCTGCTGCAGCAAATGGGGCCAAAGATGCAAGAGGCAGGATGAGGTTGCATCCCCACAGGACGTGGTGCTGGATCCCGGCGGTGGCGGGGGGGAACTGACCTCCTTGCAGAGCTGGGCGCTGAGAGCAGCGTGAGGAGCCTCCTCCTTCCCTGCTTGGGGCCGCTTGGGACCTGTGAGCGCAGCGCCCAGCACCATCCTCCTCCCAGTGCGGGACGCCCAGGACGGTGCAGTGTCCCACAGGAGGGTGGAATGTCCCCCAGGAGGTGCAATGTCCCCGGGAAGGCGGAATGTCCCCCAGGAGGTGCAGTGTCCCCAGGAAGGTGGAATGTCCCCCAGGAGGTGCAGTGTCCCCGTGCTGGGGCTGCGAGGGCAGGGCTGTACCTGCTTCGAGCAGCAGCGCGAGCTCCGCAGGCAGCGTTGGCACGGAGGCTCGTATCCCCCATCCCTGCTTGCAGCACAAGGGCCCACATGCCTCTGAAATCTCTGAATTTGGTTTTCCCTCAGTAAAAACAGTGGTGCCCTCTCTTTGTTCCTTTCTAAATTAGATATTACTCCGGAGAAAACAGCTGACTAACATAGCATGTAAGTAATATTCTCTGTGAATCCCCCTCTGTTCTGCTTGCTTACAGGAATGAAAAGGGATTTCTTTATTAGAGATAGAAATCTCAGGCTCGCAGTGTTGTTGCATCATAAAGTCTGCTTTTGTCTTCTGAAAAATAGCTGTCCGGTGACATGAAGATGAAGGACTGCAGCCTAGATGTGGCTGCTGTGACACCTGGGAAGTTAAAACCGTAGAAAAATTTGGCATTCAAGGCTGAGGTCCCTGGAGGATTGGAGGTGACACTGTCATTTACATCCCTGTCCTCTGAAAAGTGAATAAAGCTATAGACTCGCATTGCAAACATACTGAGGGGAGAAATGAAACCACCTATTTGTTATTCCTTGCAGGGTTAGAGCTTTCTCTGCTTATTTAAGTCTCTTGTCTTTCTGTGGAGCGAGCTAATGTATGTGCTAATGTAGAAATTTGCTGGAGCTTCGAACAGCATGAAAAAGGACACACTCAATGAAAAGCTTATCAGTCATTATTAAAGTTTGCCAATGTGGGGAACTGTGATCATCACAGATATCTCTCGTTATCATATACCTGCTGGCAGTGTTCCCGAGGCGAGAGTGCGATCAGAGCTGTTTGCTGGGCAGGGTGGAATGGAGGCGGCTGCTTCGGAGCCGCGTTGCGGTGTGCGGGGATGGAGGGTGGAGCGTGTCCCGGTGTGCAGGGATGGAGGATGGATCGTGCCCCAGTGTGCAGGGATGGAGGATGGATCGTGTCCCGGCGTGCAGGGATGGAGGGTGGAGCATGTCCCGGTGTGCAGGGATGGAGGATGGAGCATGTCCCGGTGTGCAGGGATGGAGGATGGAGCGTGTCCCGGTGTGCAGGGATGGAGGATGGAGCGTGTCCCGGTGTGCAGGGATGGAGGATGGAGCGTGTCCCGGTGTGCAGGGATGGAGGATGGAGCGTGTCCCGGTGTGC
>JAVCKT010019829.1:24675-40701 GCA_032273925.1 Rhynchotus rufescens | reverse complement strand
TGCATATTATTCAGTTAAAGTAGGAAAAAAAAAAAAAAAAGAAAGAAAGAAAGGCAAAAAACACCAAAATAAATTTCAAGCACCTCAAGTAAAAATCCCTTCCCATCTTGCTTCTGATTCTCTGCAGCAGCCATTTCACTCTGGTCCTTAGGCTCATGGGATACAGGAGATCAAAATTCTACATATTAAGCAGAGTCTCCTCTTATTTTAAAGCTCTGGATATCGTTTTCCTTACACTTTGCACCCACCTTTATATAAAGCAGAAGCAAATCCTGCTCAGGACCTCTCTGGGGTTTGGGGTTGTCACATGGACAGAGAGGATTGACCACTTGTGCACAGACTGCACAGACTATTCTTGACATTGCTTTAGGTTGCCCAGGCTTCCGCTGGAGTACGATGCCTTCAGCAAAGTTCTGCAAACAAAAAAAAATAAAATAAAAATCTCTTTGCTTGTTATTTAAAAAAACTCCACCTTTTTTCTTTCACTCTTCGCAATTCTCAAAAGCAATTTTTGCCGGCCTCAGCCGGCACAGCCCAGCAAACGCTCTCCAGCTCCCTGCCCAGGGTCACTGCACAACCTGGTCGCTAACCACGGAAGATTTGCGTTACCTGCTCTCCAAACCTACAAAAAGAAGAAGAAAATGGTATTAACCGTCAGGATAGCACTGTTATTTCCTATGGCATGTCTGTCTGCTGAAGTAGAATGTTCTCCAGGGAATGCTTCAAATTCTTGTAGATAAAATGGCTGAGAACGTTCACACTGAGCTGTCTTTCACTCCACTTTCTTTTTAAAACATTCACATTGAAGCCATTTTAAATTTTTCCTCCTGGCAGCTCTACCCTTTATGAAGAAATGAAGCATTAAAACTCCCTAGGAAACTCTCCCCTTCCTCAGCCAGTGTAATTGATCCCTGGAGAACTCCAACTCAAGGGCTCTTCCAAGCACCTTGATTTCCAAAGCCTTCCATCCTCCCTCAGAGGCTGGTTGTACCTGGTCACATTCAGCTGCTGCCTTCAGGTGAAAAGCAATCTCTTGGCAGCAGCTGCTAATTCTTGCAGCCCTAACTCGACAAAAACTAATTGCACTTAACAGTACCTGAAACCTTAACAAAATGGTCTTTATGCAGAAAAATTGCTCAGGTAAAACACAGCAAGTCAGGACACTTGCATATCACGCAAGGTAGGGACAGACATAAATCCTCAACGGGGTGTGAACTTCAAAACTACTGCACATGCTTCAAGCCAGGCAGCTCTATGGCTTCTTGAACTTGGAAGGAGCCATTTAAAGTAGAAGAATTAGAAGGAAAAGGATACAAATATTTGAAAAGCTCTGTGAAATCAAAGCCATGGAGCCTGGAAACCACCCACCCCAGAAGGGCTCCAGGAGAGACCGTGATCCTTACATGCTACTCAAAATCAAAACATTTTGCTTGGAATAATGACAAAACAAAATCTTTTTTACTTTTTTCAGCAAATCTTCAAGAAATTTGTTCGCCACTGATCTAGCCTGATTTGTTTGTTTTTATGCCAGTTCCCCTAAATCAATGACTACAACAGCTCTAAATGGGGCTGTACCAAGCAAGGCAAAGGCACAGTCCTAGCCAAAACAGGATTGCATTTGTTCTCCCACATGCTGGCACGCTCCGGGCTGTCACAAATAAGGAGCAGATGGACGTGTGGATCGCACTGGATAGATCTCAAAATAGATTTTTAGCTATCCAAGACACTATAGTTTCTGGAGACTCTGAATTACATATAAGAAATTGCAATGTTCCAGTTGAATTCTATAAATATACCATCTTTACTGGCAAGCAAATACATTTTATACTTATATTTAGCTCATGTTCACATTCAGAGTGACTGTTGCTGTATTTTATGTGACAAAAGGGCAACTATTGTGTTTGCCCATGCACTGGGACAGACAAGTCACAAAACAAATCTAATAGAGGTTATATGGACAGCTAGAGATTAATCACACACATACACAAGTTAATTATTCAGGAGAAAGAAAAACAGAGCATACATGAAGCCAGATGCCTGGTTAATTACATTACATGTACTACTTGCCCAGCAAACTAATGATCCAGGGAATCAGATCTACGACTTGCTGAATCAGATCTATTACCCACCAAATCAGATACATCATCCCTTCAAATAGAAACATAATTTCTTAAATCAGAAGCAATATATTGCCTTATATGTTATACAACATGATGAGCTATAGTAGATCTATACTAGCTGAAGTGAATATCCCCCCAGGAGCCAAAAGTTGAATTATCAGCCAATAGCTACAAGAGCAAAGATGCTCCTCTGTAAGCAAGGAAAAATCACACAGAATTTGGAGGGCACTAATGCCCCAAGCATGCGGTGCACTCACCCTGTGGACAGGGGAACTATGTGCACCTTGACACATCACAAAAACACCTTCTAAAATGATTTTTGGTATGGTGGGGAAAAAAAAAAAAAAAAAAAAAAAAAAAGATAGGCAGCTTTATTGATGAGACACCAGGAAGCCCAAAAGACAGCTAATCTAAAACATGTTTAATAGAGGAGATTTCAGGGTGCAGATAGATATTTGACAAGGACATAATATCAGGAGGCTAAAACCCTGAAATAATGCACAAACCTTTAAAAATTAAACTAATGAACCAGTGAAACTGTGCTACTAAAGATATGAGTGCTCTTCATCGTTTCATGTCTTCAGCTCAAGGGTGGAAGTTTCAAAGTTCCATTCTGGACTAATCCAAGGTTATGTGCTAGGAAGAAACACGACGGCCCCACACTTTTAGGGCAGCATGGGGGAAATCCCTGTATGTTTTAGATGTCAGGAGTGGCATAAATGCTCCTGTGGCACCTTTGATGTGGATTTCCTTACGGGACACGAGGTGCCACCTCCCGCACGGGCAGGGATCGCCTGTCCTCGGCGGCAGCTCTGGGTGCTCGGGGCAGCCGTGCAGCGTGGTGTCCACGGAGGTTTGACACTGCGGATGCTGCTGGACGCGCTCCCCGCAGAGCTGCAGCCGGGCACGTGCCGGGAAACTGGAGCAAGCTGGAGCACCCAGACCCGCACGGCATCAGCATGGGCCAGGGGGCTGCTGAGCCCCACAGAACCACGAAGGGATCGGGGTGCTGCAGACTGCGCCTCGCTGACGAGCATCCTCACACACGCAGAGTCCCCAGTATTCGCGTGCTCTTCTGTGCCACGAGAAACAAACCTCTCCCGAGTGCTCACAAGCGCCACGAGGGACAACAGCCACCAGAAGCAGTTACGAACCCGAGGTGCTCGTAACAATTTCCTTCGAGTCACAACGCATCATATCCACGCGACAGGGCACGGAGGCATCGCTAATGACTGCACAGCCTGCCAGCGTGCAAGATGCTGCGAGACTCTGTGAATTAAACCCCATTATTGTTCTAAATTATAGATAAATTTCTCCCTTTGCTTGGTGATATGCAACATATTTTTTCTTCGGGGGGAGTTAGAGCGTGTCAGCACAAATTATTGCTTTCCACACAGTGCAGATGATGGAACCAGAGGCACTAAAGGAGCTGATGAAAACCAAATACGAATAGACAGAAGGAACTGCTTCCCTTGACATGGAAATAACCAATTCTGCGGTGGCATGATGGGTAAGGCATAGAAGAGGACTGCAATTTGGGACACTGAAACAGCTTTAAGAGACTCAGATCATTAAAAAGCAAAATTCAAGTTCAATTCTTGCACTAGATTACAAATGAAAAAAAAAAAGCAATAGAAGTGTCTGTCTTCCAAGGCTCATACCGCTCTATTGAGCGTATACTGATGTGCAACACAAATAATAGGATTCTGGTTTCTGGTGAACTAGGGAGCTTTGATTTTGCCTTGGAAAACAAATGAGAATGCATGTTATCCAGAATAGTTTTATAGATCATTTCCTATTCTTTCAGTTTTTCCTGATGGATCAGCATTCAAGAAAGCAGAGAGCAAAGCCTGGAGGTTACTTGCCTGGGAAGGGTTCACAGGCTCCATCCAAGACCAGGGTTGCAGGAGGCAGTAGTATCTTTTACTAGATCAAGTGCTATAATCAGGAAAAGCAAGCAGACAAGCTTTCAGGTACATGGCTCTACAAAATTCTTTGTTACTCAAAATACAGATAATTAATTTGCAAAGCCATGCACAGGGAATTTGTTCATTATCCCGCATCATCTTCCATTATCGCTCTCATTTTATTCTTGCCCCACGTGCACTAGCAGCCAGCTCCACGTTGCCATCTGCCGGCTCTTTCCTTCCTAGTTCAGCTTTTCTGCTGGGCTAACATTGGCTCCACAGAATGAGGCAGCTCTGGCAACAGCACCAGTGACACAGACCAGCAAAGCCTTCTATTAAACCTGAATGCGAAGCTGGATTTTAATTCCCTTTTTCAAAAGGAAAAGGAATCTCAGTGATAACCTTTGGCATCGCACTGCACGGCTGGGCACTGCAGAGGCCTGAAAACTGGAAGCGGGAAGTGCAGCCAGTCCCCAGCCCTCTAATGGGCTTGTGTCAGCCCTTAATGTGATTTTAATGATCCTCACTGTGAGACACTGATAATGCAGGTTATTGCTCAAGATGTATTTAGCACTCTGGCCACATCTGGGATTTTGCTTTTACGGGGAAAAAAAAAAAATTAAAAGTTAGGAGGACTTTTATGGCCATTAGTCCTTACCAAGGATCACTGCCAGCCCAGCTTCATGACAGAGCATTCTGCATCCCTTCCAGAGCTTGAATCCTCTCAAAGATCTGTGGGGCTGCTGCTTTACCCGTTCTGCTGTATATTTAGGAACAAGCCAAAACCTCCTCGAGAGGTTCTCCTCGAGAGGTTACACCAGTGTGAAAGCCACAGCAATGCAAGGCTTCCTTTTGTTTTCAGCTTGGCTTTTCATTCATTGTCAAACATGAGTTAATTCTTTACAAATCATTATCTTTTTACCTGGGGAAAAGTGGAGATCAAGAAGGTATGTAAGCATCAAGAAGTTACCCGAGAATGATGCTGGAGGCTGACAATAGAGGCCAAGACAAAGCCCAGGTCTCTTGGCTCCCAGTCTTGTACCCCAAAGCTCTCCTCTCTGTGCTCTTCAAATATGTTCATCTCACAATGCAGCAATTACAAACAAAAAGGTCAATCCCAAGCAGCACATTCGCTGCCCACTTTTCTTCAGTGCTTCTCTTTCACGAGGCAAGCAGCAGATGCGGGGGTTTTTTTCTCTGCATCTTCAGGGTGAAATTTTGCATAATACAACTGAGCTGTAATTCAGTAACATTTTTCAGTAATACTAAAATAGCATAGATTCTATTTGTGATTTTGCACAAAGTGGCTCACATGTTAGGATTTACCTCCACTTGTTTTCTCAGCTTCCATTAAATTCTCAGTTTGAAGATTTGGAAACAGATTATTAGACTGATATAAACTGCCTCTTAGATTAGTTTCATCAAAACCTATACAGGAAAAGGCCCCTCTAGATGTTTTTCTCTTTAAACACCAAACTCTTGAATCACCACAGTATCGCAAAGATAAAATTCTGCCTACCCTATTTATGAGAAATGTGTGTTTTTAAATTAAAAAGATCCCATGCTGAAGTTTAGAGTAAAAATTATTTCAAGCAATGTCTTGGCATCAACTAAGTAATGTCCTTTAGGAGTTTGCTATGGAGTGTTTCACTGACATTAGCCCTAAAACTGTAATTCACCAGCTTGGCTTAATACTGCCACAGAATCATTTAACTGAGGTGTGATTTAATGGAGGTGAGTAGTTCGAGCATCACAAATTTGAGATTAAAAAACTTGAAAACTCAAGCTGATGCACCCAACAGCAAACTACTGCTTTTGAAGCGAGCACTAATTTCCTCGATTACTTGCCATTTCAGGGTGTATGTTAAGGCAGCATGAAACAGGCTTATAACAATATTGCTGCTGCTCAGAATAGGACTGAAATGGTTTGCTGTGTGTGTGCACAACAGGTTACCCTGCAAAATACACAAAACAAAGTCAAAAATACTGAGGAAAAATAAAAGCAGCAGTTCCAAAGCAGCGTATCACATCCTGAGATGCTGCTTCTGCAGTGTTTCAGAGAGCTCTCTGGGACACTTGTGCAGTTTGGAGATTAAGGACAGTGGTGCTAATGATCAGTGAGCATCAGAGGCCTTACCAATACATCCCAAATACTCCAGAAACTCACATGCTAGCTCACAAGCCATTGGTTCTTGGCTTTCAAAATTGATAAAAAAAAAAGTACTGGTTTCCAGGAATTATTTTTTATCTACCCCAAGACATTTTTGAGATTCATACTGATTCATATTTGGAAAAAAAAAAGACAGAATCACATCCACTGAATCATGTGTATGCATCATTTGCATTCTCGTCACTGTCATTGCTATTAGTGAGAACTCTTTGGAACATTTTGTGGGGTTGGTGCAGATTCCAGGGTGGTGGCACATCAGGCACCAACATAAAATATGATCATTGTTTAAACCCTTAAAGGCTGTTATTCATGGGAAAACTCAGTGGTGTTCATAGGAGTAGGTGGGGCTGGACTCATACGACTGACATGAGTGGAATCACTGCATCACGGTTGTGTTTTGCCCAGCTGTCTCTGCACACTGCAGCTCTGCTAAACAAAGCTGCACCAGGAAAACCTACCCCAGTGACAACTGCACCAGAATGGCCTGGTTTTGGTATCACACACCTCTAAAGGAACTTTGCAAGGCTGTAAATGCATTTTTAGGGAGGAAAATGACAGAAATGCAGAAAGTTTGCCCTGTAATGAGCTTGTTTAGAGAGTGCTAACTGGGAAAAACGAGAACATTACCTGCAGGAGGCCAAGTTGGATATTTGCAGCAGAGGAGATACTCATAAGAAGTTCCATTTTTCAACTGAGCAGAGAGCAGAGCAAAGCAGCTTTTGACATTGATGAGGTTAGCCAGGATCTTGACGGGTACCATTAAAGTTGACTCAATGGAAGGTGCTAGAAAAACACAAAGTTTGCCACTAAGTGACATTTTTCTGTAGCTATTTTCAAGCAGAAAGTGACAGCTGTTCCACTAGCACAACAATAAGTCAGCCCCATGCATTCTGCAAGGCCAGGACTTAACAAGCTCATCTGAAGTTCCTTTTCAATTCAGTTTAGCCACAAGCTCAACCCTGAGCTTCATCTCAGTGTCACCACTACTGTGGCTTTCCACCTGGAACTATTTATTTTTGCAACGCTTTCCTTATAAGAGAAATATATTTTCCCTATCTGTCTCATTAAGGAGACCAGCTGTGCCCCAGGCTGCTTCAGCTTTGGAAGCTCCAGCATCTCTCACTGGTTCTTTCCTCATGTAAATGGCAACTTGAAATCACCATAACAAATCCTCAAAAAGTACCTGCCAATTTTCTTGGACATCTTGCATTTCTTATGCACCTCACAGCTCTAAGACCCTAAGGTTAGGAAAGCCTTACAGTAGCAGCAGCCATCCAGCAGCCAGCTCACGGGGTAGCTCTCTGCCCCACTATTCCCATGTTTGCACGGTACATTAACACACAAAGCCTGTAAAGACCTTTCATTTCAGCTGCATAACTTAATGACCAAAGAGAATCCTGCAGTACCCTGGTGGGAAAAGCAACATGTAACACAAATGATCAAAGAAGAACTTCAGTGATCTGTCAGTAGAACTGAATGCAAGTGAATGGCAGAGGGAGGACACTGCGAGAGAGAGAGAGGAGAAACAACTTTGGCCATCAGGTGTCCATTCTCTCTGCCCCTCTTCATTTCAGCAGCAAAAAACTGCAACTGGTGAATGATTAGAGAGCTTTTGGGTCACGATGAACAGACATACCTACATGGGTGACAGCGCAGTAGGTGTCCGCTACGGACCACCCTATCCAGGCAACTGGAAGAACCTGCACATCTGCAGGCCTTGGTCCTTGTGGTGGGCTTTACCCACCCTGATGCCTGCTGGAGGACACCACAGCAGGGCACAAGCAGGCATAGCACCAACAAGGAAGAACTGGTCAGAGGGGTGGAAGTCAGTGCTGCCCCTGGCTGCAGTGACCACAGAAGCTGCAGCTCAGGATCTTGCAAGGAAATTCATAACCCTGGACTTCAGGAAAGCAGTTTTCCTTCTATTCGGGTGTCACAAATAAATACCTGATGGGAGGGTATAAAGAAATGAGTCAGATTCTTCTCAGCGATGCTCAGCAACAGGACGGGGGCAACGGGCATCACAAGAAATGCTGTCTGAATATAAGAAAACGAGTTTTTATTGCATGGATAGTTGAAACTGGAACAGATTGCCAGGCTGTCCCTGACTTGACGTGATCCTGAGCAAGCCACCCTAGCTGACCATGCTTAAACAGGGTCATTGGACCAGATGGTCTCCAGAGAAGCCTTCCAACCCAGATATTCTGCGATGCAGTTACCTGCAGTCCCCAGTGGCTTTGTTAGATCTCGGATTGAGACCTTACTCAGCTCTCAATCATCAAGCAGGGGAGGTGGCACAAGTGCAGTGACTTCGAGGCCTACACATCTGTTACTCCTATGACTCTGGCCAAAGCACAAGGGCTATGTTGGCAGACAGAGAATTTGCCTTTGAGGAGAAAAAGCTCAGAAAGCAGAGAACACAAACAGAGAAACAGATGTGGTCTTTCTGCCCGAGCAGACTGGCATTTTGCTCAACTGCACCCCTAGTAACTGAACAGAAATGCACAGATCCTTGCAAGCAATTCCTTCAATACCACAAAAGCTGAAACTGGGGAAAAGCAGGGAAATAGTATTTTATTTTCATTGCAGTTAGTCCATTCACATCACTGGAATTCATTGGCTCTTTTCATTTAAGCAGATGTCCACATAGTGACTATTCTTCTGCTTTTCTTACTGAAAACCATCTCTTGCTCTGTACTTCCCGCACTCTTTTGAGGCAGGAACTCTGACTTCTGTGTAAATCAATTTAAGCTAATGGATAGTGAATCAGAAGGTAAAAAAAGCAAGCAATGAAAGCATACACACAAAAGAAAGATTTAAAATAATGTGCAGGATCAGGGCCACAGGAGATCTCTCATATGAGGCGAACAGTCATTAGAATAAGCAAAAACAACAGCACGTTTGTGTTAGTAAAGTTAAAGATCAAAGCAAGAGGATTTTTGTGCTATGAATTTTTTTGGAGTATACAGATACCATTAAGCACCAATTCTTACACAGTCCAATTCTTACATAGTCTTATATAGTGAAAATTTCAGCATTAGAGTTGTTTACATAACACTTGAGCAATAAAAAGGAATTAAAAACTCATCTATAAACAAAGTATATAAAAGTTTAATAGTTAGAAGAAGCCTACACTTCAAAGAGTTAAAACCTGAGAGTGTAACTGAGCTAGACTAACAGAAATTACTTGAGACTGCAGACAAGCAGGAGAAAGGTGAGAATGTACAAGACAGGCTTATCATGGTAGATGCCTGTGAGCTTTTTAAAACCACAGCTGAGAAGCCAGAGGATTTGGAATACTGAGCTTTCAGAATAAGGGAAAGCAACAACACAAGCCACAGCAAGGCTGACTTGTAGCAGCTTGTTTTATCCAAGGATTATCCATGCAGCCACTGCTCTTCCATTTGATTTAGTGAATCTATTCCCTTCCCCTATACAAACGAGCCCAAAATGCTCAAGGGGCTGCTTAAAGGAGGAAAGGGAGATCATAACTATCCAGAACTGGAATAGAGCTTTTTTTCTTGATGGGCTGTTATGCTCCTTTGGAGTCAGTCAAGCTGCAACACAGTTAATTAGTGGGAAGAGACAGCTGCTAAATGGTTAGGCAAAAAGTAATGAATTGCTCAACCTTATACTGACAGCTTGCCTAAAAACAGCAGCAGAGGACCTGCTCCAAACACTTCAAGTCAGAAAACAACCATAACAGATGCAGAAGTAAAGATAAAGGATCTGGCAGACACATAAATCACTCTGGTAAACCAGGAATATTTCCATCCCAGTCAATGATGCTGGCCTGCTGGGAGATGGGATGAGGGCAGATCTGCATTCTGTGGCCAACTAAAGCAGAGAGGAGTCTCCGTATGCAGACAGAACAATATTACAAGATTAGCATCTGCTTTCTATACACGAATTCCAGACCGTCTCACAGTGCTCGCAAAGGGCACATAAGTTCTCCTCCGTTCCTTCCACACGTCTCTCCCCACGGCACATCCCAAACGCAGGATAACCATATTCTGCTGAATCCTTCAGCTGTAAAGGATGGCTCCCTTGAATTTCTCTAATCCTCCTTCGGGGTGTCTTTATGAGTAGAGTTGCCATTTCTCACCAGGCTGCTTTAGCTTTCTTTCAAAATATCTGTCAAATGCTAATGAGAACAAATTCCCCATTCTTCTCCTCCTGCTCCCAAAAGGCTCTTGTTTTAACAGCTCACCTCTAGCACAGGACTTGGAGTGAAAAGGGGTCAGCAGCAGGGAATCAACTTTTTCTCTCGGCACAGATAAGGACCCTTTGCTAGGGCTCCAGTTCACAGACACTACACTCATAGCAGAGCTTATGGCACAAGCTTATCTCCAGCTCTTCCCACACACCCATCCCCACCCCCTGCACTTGCTAACCAGAAAGCCTTCTAAATGTTACCTAGAAGCAAGAATTAAGCAGTTACGTTTTGCAGATCCAGTTCCTTAGCTTGTTCTTTCATTTCCTCCTATTCAACATTATCACATTATGCTCCCTCTTCTTATGTGCTTTTCCTCTCCACAAAGCTCTTTAAACAGCTGCAAAGGGGGAGGGACCACTATGCTCATGAAAACTCCACTTTGCCGAATGCTCCTGCCAGGTCCTACTGTCTGTCTCTTTCCAGGGATTCAATACCTCCAAGGTTCAGGTTTGCTTTTACATCTCTTCCTTGTGCAACCGTAGCAGCAGAGCCTCTTGCCAGCTGTCTTTAGGAAGGGACACTAATCTACTGCTTGTCATTGCCATGAGGAATACCTGCACCCTCCTCCTCTTTGTAGTGGTCTCCTTTTATGCAAACGGTAAGTGAGCTTTCCTTTCAGATACAGTTTGCAGAACAGTGGCAGCTTTTGGGGCAAGGGGAGAGGAGTGTGGTTTCAGCTCTCTAACATTTGCAACTGTCATCACAGGGGTCTGCAGACTTTAAGATGCATGAAGTGGATTATTTTGTTGTTTCTGGCTTGCTTGGTATCACCAAATCCACTGTGATGCATAGGGACAGACAGTAAGTTGCCTATAAAATGACAATCTGTAGGAGATGACAGTGACGATCACTAAAGGAAGCTCCTTTAGATGCTCCCAGGGTCGCGTGTGATGGGAAAATCAGGGACTGTGGTGAGAGTGAAAAATCAAAGATGGACAGCAGGGCACAAACCATAAATGAGAAGGTTCTCGTCCCTCTGCAGTTACTGACTGAAGTTCTAGGAGCTGTGTATTTTGCAAAGTTCTTGCTTCCTAATTGTTTAATTAGTAATATGCAATAGTATTAAAATTAAACTGTAATATGTAAATATATGCTAAACAAAGAAAAGCATACATTATGAACATTTTCTTCACTTTGCCAGGATTTCTTGCATATGTTTTAGCCAACAGGCACAGCCTGACAGCAGCATTAAACATTGTGCATTTACCAAGGGAGGCTCTTCCCAGGGAGAGATACCACTGAAGTGTGTAGAGTGAAAGTGGCAGAAAGTGAACTGAGGCAGAATCACAGCTTTCCCGTATTTATTTATTCATCCCACTCCTGTTTTGCTTCTTCAATTACTGAAGGGCAACCTTGGAAAACATCTGCTTTATAACAGCTGAAGAGTGAGGGCCTACTTTTAACTTTTAGATTACGCATCTGGAAACTCATAGGTAATGCTTTTCATTTGCACTAATTGTAGTGTAGAAAATAAAAATATATTTAAAATACAGTAAAATCAGTACTACTTTCACTAGAACGAGCATTCCTCACCAGTGTGCATTGTTCTAGGAGGCTATATAAATCATTTTACTCCATAGTATGCTGAGACTTAACGTCATCAAGTAATTCAGAGAAGATGAGAGAATCGTCTTAATGCTGCACCCTGTCTCATTTATCCTAATTACTCCCGGAAACTTGGTATGGCACCGTTGTCCACACAGGTCATTTAAGAGGGAGGAGAGAACAGAAATGACAACACATGACATAATATATTATTTCTAAACGTAACTCAACGTATATTAAAACAAATGAAGTCAGGGAAACGGAAGAAAGATGCTTTATGTTAACTTTTGCAGTGTAGACAGTGCACTTGCCTGTGTTTGTCAGTATTTCTCCTTACTCTGTTCTGTGGAAATCACTCCAACGTATCTGTCACCACATTCTGAAAACAACCAGCATAATACAGAATGAGTACTCATATCATTTTATATTTTAAAATTATATCGTGTAAAAGGGATTTTTTGCATCGGTGACCAAATCAAGTCTGTGCTTTTGCTTTTTCTAGCGTGAAATAGGAAGGATGCTGAAGCATTTTTTTTTCCTCTTTTTCTAATGGTTATACCCCAGCAGAGAAAAACTTACAGCAGAAACACGCACTACAAGGCTGCAATTTGCTCTCCTTGTTATGGAGATGTGAAGCGCGTCCAGTGAAGCACAGGCAATTCACCTAGCTCAGGATCCATCTCTTTGTGTATTGCTGTTCTTCTTGTGTAAAAATATCCCACCTCCAATTCGGACCTGCTTCATCAGTCTTGTTAAAATCACCTCTAAAAGTACTTGTCTGCCCTCTGGAACATTTCTGGAGATTACTGCTATTTAGGAAAAAAAAACAGTTTTGCCAGGGAAAGAAGCACGTTTCCATTTCTTCCAACTCCTGGGGGAAAAGAATTTTCAAATGCACCATCGCTACCACTTTGGAATACATATAAAGACAACTTTGCATGCCTGCTAACTTTGTTTCCATTACGTGCCATCTGGCTAATATGTGCACTGGAAACGGGAAGTGGATTTTAAGAACAACGCATTGGGTTTTACGCGTTTTTCGGGGCAGCCGGGGCCAGGAGCCGTCCTGGCGCGGGGCTGCTGCCATCTCGTGGTGCTGGAAAGCCCGAGTGAAGCCACAGCAGCCTCGAGTCTTGACTTCAAATGATTAAGTTATTTAAAGTTTGGGCCAGCAGGGTAATCATATAATGAATAATTAATTCCAAGAACCTTTCTTAATAGTAGCATGGCATTTCTTAAAGGGATGCGTTATTTGAAAAATCAATAATTAAGAATTCACATATTCAACAAGGACTCACTCTGCTAGCAGCACTCTAACGTCACTGTATAAATCAAGTCGAATGACATTTCTATTTGGCTCTGAATTACAGCAGGCTGTTTCTGTCCCTTAAACATATAACACAGAGAATGTTTGTTCAAATGAAATCAATAAAATAGCTTAAACAGAGATCCCATCCTTGGCAGCCACAGGGCATTTTGTCCATCCGTACAAACCCACAACAATTCAGTCCTCAGGTACAGGCCCATTTTATTCACAGCACCAAATTTATCTCAGTTGCAATATCCAAGACAAAACAAAGCCCAGAACTTAGCAATGATCAGCATAGATCCAGCTTGATAAGCTTTTGATTAGGCAGGCTTAGCCTGAGAATGAATGTTGTATTAAACTATCACAGGGTGCTGAGCATTTCGCAACTCCAACGGAGGTGCAAGGCAAGCATCAATCAAACCCAACCCAATTCAACCAATGCAGGCAAATTCATTCAAATTGGTTTTTCTAGAGGCCTTGGGATGTACCTTAGAAGTCAGTTCTGAGCTATAGTGATACGGTTACGTGTGGCAGACTTGGGCTACCCATGCTGAACTGCACACTGGTCTTCAAAGAAATAAAGCAAGTCTGGTGCTTATCTCAACCTGTCCACAAAGCCTGGGTAAAATCGGTTGTTAGATGTGAAAAATCTCTGAGATGATTTTTCTTTTATGTCTCCCTTACTGCCTCAGAAACAAGAACTTCTTAGAATTTTTTCTTAAGATGAGTGGAATTCAGAAGCACTAAGCCTCAAGAGCGGCTTGCTCCCCCCAAACACTTAATGCCCAGTTCAGGTGGGAACTGGCCACCCCCCAGAAACACACCCAGGCTTTGGCTGCCTACGTGATCCCGGCCTCTTGCAGTCTGCCTTTCTCTGCACCTCATGCTGCAACATAAACCACACATCAAATTCATGTACTGCAAATTTAGATTACTGGCAGGGCCAAAGGGCTGCACCTGCTTTAGGGAGCAGTGAAACAAGTCCCCTGCAGGGACCCTTTCCTCTCCTGTGCAGTTTCTAGAGTGGGACCAGGTGCCCTTTTGGCACCTAACTAAATACGTCATGGGAAGAACATGTGCATATACATATGCAAAACATATGCAAAGAATGCTTAGTCTAACAGCTTGACTAGAAATCTATTGTTGACCCCTGTGCCCATCACTGACAGCTGTGTTACACAACACAATTATGCTGCATGCAGCAGAGTGTCTCCTGCAGTGGGTCAGTACTGCTGGCAGGGTGAAACCAGGACTTTAGCTAAGCATTACTGAGCACTGGTGGACTGGTTCTGTTTCATTCCTAAATTTATTAAGACAGTCAACTGAGAAGAATTTACTGCTTTATATTCTGCAACACAGTCAATACTATCTGCAAATTCCAGTCAAATGGCTTTAGAAAGCACAAGCAGATGCAGCCACCGCTGGAGCTGTGCCACGAACCATTCTGCTGCAAGGGGAATGCTCAGGGTTGTCTGACCACCTGAGACCCTGCACATACTCCACCCTGCAGTCACTGAAATCCAGCTCTGGCCATCTAGGATTCATAACATCTGTGCGAGTCTGTAATTCAAGCTTTGCTTCCCATATCCAAAGGCTGCCTTTTACAGAGTGTCCCAGGTTTTCAAATAGCATGATTATGAAACAGAAATACCACTGGCTATCAAAGAGCTCCCCATCATTATAAAAGTCTGCAGCACATACCCTGGCTTTTCACTACATAGATCAGAGCCTCCCTTTGTCTCCTATTACAATAAAGAGGGAAGTCACAGCCAGACTCCCTGACTTTGGATCTTCGAAATTTTCTCCTTTTGTTATTAAAAGGGTAGTTTTCTTCCAGTTTCTATTTCTGAACATACTGCCAAAAGTATCTATCAACTTGAGTTTTACATTTTAAAAAGTTTAAAAAGAAAACAAATGGCTCTGATTTATCTGCCTGATTTGTGCTCTGTGAGAAACAGCTTCAGCAGAAGAGGTATCAGTGCTAGGGACTTACCCTTTCTGTTCACACAAGCCTACAGACTTTAGAAAACCAAAAGCCATAATTATTTCAAGAAGATATCCCAAGGCACAGGAATCTTGTGCTCCCCATGTCGTGTCACTTGCTCTCCTTTCCGCAGTCCTGTTATGTGATGTTTTACAGGAAGCACCGCGGCCGATGCTGAAGAAAAGCTAATGAACCACCTACTGAGTCCTGACAGGTACAATAAGTTAATTCGTCCAGCTGTCAACTCGTCCCAGTTGGTATCTATAGAACTGCAGGTTTCCCTGGCACAGCTCATCAGTGTGGTAAGCTCAAATTAGGCTGTTCCTTTTAATTCATTACTACCTGCACAGAAGTCTAACTGAAAGTCATACTGGTATTACTCTGCCCCTCTTACTTTCTACCTTACATAAAAGCATTTAGTAGGCAGGGCCCATACATGTGATTTTTTGGGTTTTACAACAGAGAGATGTATTATGCAATGAAGGAGAGTGGCAAGATCTTCACCCAATAAAACTTCATTGATTAGAAAATGCTCCTTCCACATCCCTCATATTGTAAATAGAAGAAAAGCTAGTTCTGACTGGAACAGCTCAACACGGTTAAATCAATTGCCATGTGAGCAGCTCTTCATACTCAGTAACTTTGGCTTCAGTGGGTCCAAAAGACCTTTCCACTCGTGAAGTCAACATGTGTTATACAGCTCCTACGAGGCAAAAATATTCACCTTGATGCCAAGGGAGATTTTAGCATTAACTGCAGTGTGAACACGATCCAT
>JAVCKT010019829.1:0-18740 GCA_032273925.1 Rhynchotus rufescens | reverse complement strand
GCATTGGTGTTTCTGAAAAAAAAAAAAAAAACCACCCACCACCCTTACATCTACACACATCCTCTCTGTGACTCTGTTCAGGCCCAGATCCTAGACAGATTTGAGGGTCTCTGCTCCTCCTGTGCTCTCCTTCCTCAGCCAAGCACCCCAAGAAACTCCAAGTCTGCCTTCAGATCCGGCAGGAGTCCCTTGAGGAACATGCTACTGAGTCATTCATATTTTCTATTAACTGAAATTACTGCCAATATAAACAAAGAAAAACAGCTATTAGCCTTAGACGTGGGCTTGCACATATCAAAATTCACCAAACGGAAGCAGATTCAGATTCACAGCAAAGTAGTTTTTCAATAGCACACAAACTCTTGCAAGAATATGCTGCATATTAAAAAATTTATGAAGCATCCATTTGAGATTAAAAGCAATTTTTAAGGGAATTTTATATATTAAGCATAAATTGGATGCTTTTATACAAGGCCCTCTGATGCTGCATATTGCTGCTTTCTAGCCACACAATTTTATTCCCTGCTTTTCCTTCATTATCATGGTCTGATAACAACTGTTCATGTACCTCATGTACAGCATCATTACAGGAGGCCCCTGTAATTCCCATTAGCAGCAGTAGGAATTACAAGTGTGCAGTGAATGAAAGATATGCAATGGGCTGATATGAAATAAATGAGAAGCACTGGAAAATCTCTGAGGTGAGTATGTCCTATATGTCTGTCTGTAACCAGAACTAGCGAGAGTGGAAAAATAACCATTCCTGAGAGGCAAATGAATAGATTAAAATATTTCCCTTTTATAGTAATAGGTTTATAGTCACTTTAACTTGCAAATGAAATCTAAGGCTGGCCCTATGACTTTCACAGACAATATATGCGAGAGAAAAAGGGATATTAGTAAAAGCAAGAGTATTAATATGCATTAAAACTCTTGATTAAGATATTTGATAAGGAAAGAACTCTGAAGCCAACTTTGTTTAACAGCACTAAATATTGTCCATGGAGATTAATAGCATCTGCAAACTAAATTCAGGTAAGAGTTTACTTATTTCTATTACATTGCAAGTTCTTCTAGACCAGAACAAGACACTCAACCACCCTCTGTACCTGAGATATCAAAGAAATGTTTACATTAGTCATCTTCATTGTGCAAATCAAATGTGGAAAAAAATCCTCCTTGAGCTCTCAAGTCAGCTTGTTCTCTGATCCTTGAGATTTGCTTCCTGTTAATTTCATATAGAAAGATTCAGCGTCAGCAGAACTAAGGGGGATGAATAAAACTAATTGCTAATATCTTTAATTGGCTTTTTCTTCCAGGTCATTGAAGATTGGAAATATGTTGCCATGGTAGTGGACAGGCTGTTTCTCTGGATATTCGTCTTCGTTTGTGTCCTGGGGACAGTTGGGTTGTTCCTGCAGCCACTTTTTCAAAACCACACGGCTACCATGAACCCTTAGTTGTCATTTAAAATTGGCAATGCTTACGTAGCTGCTGGGCCTCATCCTGCTCTTGGTTCCCCTCCGGTAAACCAGGAGAGGTGTCAATGGAGTTGCTCTTGCATCAGATTTACATTAGGGGAATGGAAAATGGAATTTGACCTGCTAGATCATTGTGATAGGAAAAATCCAGAAACAGTTATTTTTTTCCAATGACTTTGTCATTTCTGGTGATACGTTGGCCCTTTTTTCCAATCATTTGAAGCCCTAATATTGCAGAGGAAAGCTTTTACTGTACAGTGTGCCACCTTGGCTCAGGATTATCATTAGGATTATTAAAATGATATTTTATATACCTTGCCTCAGGAAGGACATTTTCTTTCCTTAGAATGCTGCAGTTTCCACACTGCAGATCTCATATTACAAAGAAGCTATTGCCAAGACATTTATTTCCTTCAAATGCCTCAAAACTACCTATATCTGTTTTTTAAAAGTATTACAGGTGGAATCATTACTGTTTAGCTGCTTTGAATGTGACATTTAAGATGGATCCAAAAACCAGAGCCAAACTTTTGAAGTGCCACTATTGGATTTCTCATCTTGCCATCTCTGCTAGCAGATCAATCAAGAGACCAAATTAAGTTGTGATTAACAAACATTTATATACGCTGTTCAGTGATGAAATATAAATAAAATGTGAAAATCTACATATAGATTTAGTCCTGAAATTTTCCTACAACTTTCACCACTCTTTCAAGTGGGGTTCATAGACACTTTCAAAAATCACAAAGACTAGCTGTATGGGAAAGAATCCAACAGAGAAGACAAGTGTGAAAAGCAACAGCTGAAGGAATGAGGATAAGACACCTAAGAACAAACAGACCTTCATGTTTTGCATTTCAGCTGCTTATTACATGAAACACCTCTGGCAGAGGACTGGTCAGAGCCCAAGACTTCTGCTGGGGAATAAACCCACCAGCCTTGCCACCCCCTAGCTTTCTGCTTGCAAAAAGCAAATTGGGCTAAATTCAGGCTAAAACCACTTTAGCTCTTCACTGGGGTGCTGTCAGGACACAGCAATTCTACCACCATTAAGAGGCAATTTGCCTGAGGAGGGGGGAACCTCAGCGCCCACTGCCCCATGAGAGGATCCACAGATATCCGACTCACGATCTCCAACAAGCCCTGGCTGAAGTTGCCCCTGGCTTCACCTGCCCACCTGCACAGTGGGGGTCACTGTTCCCAGGCAGCTGCAGATACCCCATAGGTTCAGACCTGCCAAAGCAGCTGCCCTGGAAGCTTTTCAGCTACCCCAGGCTCTCTGCATCCAGGGCCAGTCTCCTGTGACCGCTACTGCCCTCCCTTTCCCACTTTCTCCCTGTTCCTCCACACAGCCTCAATGCAACTGGATGGAGATTTCCCGTATTCCTGTCTCACTGTCAGTCTTATCTTTACAAGCAGCACTGCCTGATAAAGCTCAGCTCCGTTCCTGCTGCCTTCAGCTGGATTATCCTCAGCACGACAAGGGTTTCAGATGGAACTTGGCAGCTCAGCCAGCCGTGGAGTGCAGGCAAATGGAGGCCTCACACTGCACCAGCCCAGGCAGGGCTTTTAAAGGCTCTTCCCTGGCCCCAGGGAGATCCCTGCAGAACTAGGGATGCTCAGTCAGGATATGGTGGCTCTAGTGCTTTCCGTATATCTTACTCATTTTTTTTAGTCATGAGCAAAGCAATATGCTTTTCCTAGTTATGCTTTCAGTAATTATAAATACATATTTTTTAAAAGCTTTCAGAAATAACAGGGCAAACTTCAGCACAGGAAAGTTCAACCAAATTGTTAAGGTTTGGCAAAATTCTGACCTTCTAAAACTGCTTTTGAAATGGGAATTGCTATTTTTGCCTAAAGCTCAACAGCTTCACCAGCCCTGCCTGCATAATCCATAAAATCATTCCCAGTTTAGCTTCTCAAAGAAGAGTAGAGTTTTGCTATGACTTTATGGTAATGTTTCAAAAATGGACATTTTCTATCAAAACAGAATGAGACCAAAACTACCGTCTTGTGTAGTGACTCTTGTGAGTGTTGTGGGGTTTCAAAAAAGTAAAAGGCACAGTCTGTTGAGATTTCCCCTGCCCATACACATTTTTCCCCTGTGTAATTCTGCAGCACAGTCATGGTGACGTGTTCCTATCATATCACCCTCCCTAGCCACAAAAACAAGCCTAACACAAACCCGTGAACAACATCAGAGAAAAAGTATCACTGTACATGCAAACACTGACAAAAATTTTAGCAACTAGGCAAATTAAGCTGAAATACCTGAAAGATGCAATAGCTCTTCACTATCTCTGAAAATCAGTCATTTCCCAACTCCTCAGGTTTAAGCTCTGAATTTGAGGAACCTGATTCCAATCTGATGTTTAAAGCAGCTGTGGCTCATTTCTGCCTGTGATTAAAAACAAACATCCTAGTGATCAGGGTGCTCATTCAGGGAAACCAAGAAGGCAGAAGGAGAAAAAGAACAAAAACAAAAGCAAACCCCCACACCCAAACCTACTCTGTATGCCCTAGAAAGGCAACAAAATTTGTCCACAAAAGGGTTAAACTACAAAACCAAATGACTGAGTTCTCTGGAAAAAATAAATAAAATCAAATGGACAGTAAAGCCTATTTCCTCTGCACTAATACAATTACAGAAATTATCAAAAGAACATGTGTCTGGGGATGGGCTGAATGATGCTCTGAGAGCTGGAGTAAACAGGATGAACAAGCTCTGTGCCAAGAACACGGAGCCCTCCTGGTGCTCCTCGTCCCAGTGCTCCCGCTAGCCATGGCGTTGAGCGGAGCTGTCCCGCAGACTGCCCTCCCACCACTACCCCAAACAGACTGCAATCCCATGTCTGCCCCTCTCCCTGCACAGATGGATGGCCCGGGTGTGCAGCAGGTGACACACACATCGGTGAGGAAGCTGATGGGCATCGCACGAGTGAGCGTGATTTTATGACTGTGATTTTAAACAGTGATTTTATGACTGCAAAGGAAACTAATGAAACACTTGTGGCTCTGGAGGGCTGGCCCACGCAGTAAGGAAGGGAGAAGGGCAACCTCTTACTACCCAGCTTCAGTTCTTTGTTTCTACATAAGGTGCAATCCCAGAAAAACATGAGAAGAAAACATGTCATTTCCTTCACTGCTGCGACATCATCTCTTGAGATTTTTGATTATAAAAATTCTTTGCCAAAAAAAAAAAATCCAAGTCTCTTTTTTAAACTTCAGAATGAAAATCCATAGCAGTGGAAAAAGATGAAATCTGTTCAATCTGCAATGGGAATTTAAAGATTTACTGGAGCTCTTCCAGCCTAGATTACTGTTTGAGAAGAGTCCTGACCAGACCTTCAAATGTAACACCCAGACTCCTCCATCTCCTTTCCCAGGAATATCGGGGTTTTGTGGGATGAGGCTGGCATCCAGCACTCCTACACTCCTTCCCAAACCTGACCTCGCCAGCCTCTGAAAGCAGGAAAGGTCCAAAAACAGTTATTCCCAAGAGTTTTGGTCTAGTTTGGCTTCAGCCCAAACTCCTGGCTCTGGCTGGATCCTGTTGGCTGTGTAAACATCTCTGGGCTCTGATCCTGGAAGCATTTATGAGTGTGTTTAAGGCTACTCAAGGGAATAATAAAATTTTTTATGTACAGGAAAGAACTAGGCTGGAGACGAGCACCTGGCACATGTGCTTTGAAGAATGAGATGCTATTAGGAAAAAAAACCGCAACATTAACTGTGCATAATTGAACATTCAGGTCTCCTGGTCTCATTCACTGCTACATCAGGTGTCCTTAATGTCAATATCCATTTCAGCACAACTCAATTAGAATATTTTCATTAACTAAACCTGACTTAATAGCTTGTCATAAACTTCTTTATAAAGAAGGACCCTGCAAGGATCAGTTGCTGACTGGAAAAATCTTTAGTATTGTCAGACTGGAGGGTTCATTTATGCACCAGTTGATGGACTCCTGTCTGCTCCCCTTACTACACGACTGCTCCTCGCCTACAGTAATAACCTCTCTTTTGCCTACAATTTATTTTCTGTTCCCAGCACCCTGTTTGTGACAGCCTGGGCACTGGAAAGGGGGCAGCACAGCTAACCTAATGGGAGCTCGCTGCGCAGAGCTGTGCTCGGGGTCCTTCTGCCTGCAGCTTCCAAGCATTTCCTCCTCCGGAGGAGCGGAGCGCTCATGCTTCCCTGCTCCTCAGTCCTGCAGCTGAGCTTGCAGCCGGCAGCTGCTTCCACCGACCGGCAGCAACTCGCAACACCATGGAGAGCTCGCGCGCTCTCCTCCTAACTGCCGCCCTTTGCCTTCTCTTGCAAGGTGAGTGAGCCTTAATTTGCTTTTTCTTTGTTGGTGAGGAGGGAACTAAACAGGTGAACAGAGACTGTGCAATTTATTTTCAGTGTTGAAGCTTACTCCAGGCTAACGATCTCTAGGATAGCTGTTTCTGTTAGGCTTTTTTTATTCCTCCTTGTGAAGGAGTAACAAGTTAAGTAGCCCTGATCAAGATGCCAAACAGAACCACAAAGCCATTTTAACACTCTAAAAAGCTCCCTGCATGTAAAGGTTTAGCCTTACATACTATAGAGTACAGAAGGACCAAAAGGAAGAGACGATGTTAAATAGCTTTATCTGTTTGCTGCTCACTCTGTGAATACTGCACCTTATCTCTGCACATACAGGGAACACTGAAGCATTTAAATATTAAACTCACTAATGCACTTATTGTCTAGATACAGTAAATGCCAGATTTAATTACTGTGTTGTGGACATGTAAAAAGGCTGACAACTTGGAAGGGGCTGTAATGAAGAGCTTTCTTAAAACTATTTACATGAAAGATTATGGAGCATTTATTCCAGAAAGCTTGATTTGATACACCTCATATGTTAGATATCAATAAAAACTTGTAAGGGCAAGAGCAGCTGTTAAAAAGCTATTTCCCCAAAAGTGTGAAAGAAGGGTGTGCATTTTTGAATTAGACAAGTTTGTTTGAGTGACTTCACTAACCTGAAGATAAAATTGTCATCTGAGTGTTTTTTAGCTAAATACAGTTTGACATGGGAGGATCCTCTTGTCTGAGGAAGATCAGAAGGTAACATCTGCTTTGGGAAACAGCAGATCAGTCACACACATTTTGCTTCTTTTCTCTTTTCCTATCAAAAAACAACAAAATTCAGGAAAAATAAATGTGCATTTCTTGGAATTATCCATAGTTTTATATGTTTTCCTAAGGAATCATAGGATTTGTTCAACAGACTTCAGTTCTCTGCTTTTGCTATGTTCAAATACAGTGCTATGCAAAACCAGGTATTTTTTCCACCTAAAATGCTGAAAGATATTTTGTCCAGCATAGATTTGAAGGGGAATTGCCCTAGAAAGATGAGACCATTGGCTTCCAGATATTCCCCAGCACATAAGATGTTTACTGCTAGGCTCAGGGAGTAAAAAGATGGTTTGAAATGCTGCCTCTCGTAACTCATCCCCAAACAGTTGAAACGGGCAGTGCTTTAAAACAATTTCAGTTTGCAGCTTTTTCAGCAGCCATGAGGCACCACAGGCAGCACCAGAACCAAAAAGGGCAGTAGGGAGATACTGTGGGTAGAAATTATTTAGAAGAATAAACGGGCTCTTAGCAGGCGTTCTCTTCGGATACCTTTTTGAATTCAACAGCTCAACAATTTTAAGCTCTGTTTGCACGGTTTGGCAGACAGGCCGTTACCTTCACTGCAACCAGGGCCCCTCGACGCAGGCGGCAGAGCCGAGGCGCCATTTTGTGGCAAGTCCACTTTGCCCACCGGCCATTCCCCTGCCCGGGGAATAAAGTCCCACTCACACTCTCTCCTCTCACATCAGGCTGCGGGGGCTCGGAAGCTGAGCACCGGCTCTACCAGGCCCTGTTCGAGAACTACAACCAGTTTGTGCGGCCGGTGAGGAACGTCTCGGAGCCCGTCATCATCCAGTTCGAGGTGTCCATGTCGCAGCTGGTGAAGGTGGTGAGTCCCGGGCACAAGGGGCGGCTACAGTGACACCCCTCGCCTGGCCCGACGCCTCCCTCTTTTGCAGGACGAAGTGAACCAGATCATGGAAACCAACCTGTGGCTGAAGCACGTGAGTAGTGCTGGCACTGTCCCCACAGCGACCCCGCGGGCACGCAGCGACACGGCCGCCTCAGCCGCTGGGGACCTTCCCGCCCTTGGCTGAGGCGAGCGGCGCCGCCCCGGCCGCCTCGCAGCTAAGGGCAGTGGCGGAGGAGGGGGCTGCCTTTCCTGCACTGCTGCATGCGAACACAGAAACCCCAGTATGCCAAGGAGATGGCTGGTGAAAGAACGGAAAGGAGTCAAAAAAAAATCCCATTCTTTTTATCCTTTTACCCAATTGCATTCCTATTTCTGCTGACCTCCATGCCACATCTCCTTTCCTCTTTCACCTGTGGTTTCTTGCATAAAAACTCCTCAGGCGGGCACTCAAACACAGAGCCAGACCCTGCGCAGGCTGGGGGCACCCCTCGCTGGTGTCCGTAACCCACACACTTTTGATAGAGCCAAGAGAGCGGCGCAGTGCCCAACTCAAACCGCCCCAGGCGCTCGGGCAGCGGCTTGGCGCCGGCCTCGCGCGCGCGCCTGCAGCCTCGCGCCTCTCGCCCACTTAGATCTGGAACGACTACAAGCTTCGGTGGAACCCCAGCGACTATGGAGGTGCCGAATTCATCCGCGTGCCCTCCGGGCAGATCTGGAAGCCAGACATCGTTCTGTATAACAAGTAAGGCTCTCGGGTGGTTGTTACCTCATGAAGAGGGGAAGGTGATGTTGATGTTTTTAAGCACCATGGGTGGCAGCAGGAAGCTCCCTTACATCAAAATGTTTTTCAGCAGTTCAAAACTGCTAATTATAGGCATTTTTTTCAGCAATTAAACTCATAGTTTGACACCTATGCAATGCTGCAGTGGCGTACAAAAGCTCAGATATGATGTGGTTTGGGTGTTTGTTTCCAAGGCTGTGCCAAAGCATTGCTAACTGGATCTCCCTGCTATGTATGGAAACCCCTCTCAAATTATTACAAAGGAAAAGGAGTCTCTTTGCATCGCCTATGGTAAATTCATGCAACTGTTCAATTAAGCTTATCCACGCAAATTTATGACAGCTACTCAATCCTGTGCATGCAATTCAGCACCATACTAACATGTAATTGCTTACTTTCAAAAACAGATTAAGGATTTTATAAATATGATCTCATTATGTGAAGTTAAAAGGAACAATCGCCTTTTGATTTTTTTCCCCCGATTTTTTGCTTTACAGTGCCGTTGGCGACTTCCAGGTTGATGACAAGACAAAGGCCCTACTGAAATACACAGGTGACGTGACCTGGATACCTCCAGCTATATTTAAAAGCTCATGTAAAATAGATGTAACCTACTTCCCTTTTGACTATCAGAACTGCACCATGAAGTTTGGTTCCTGGTCCTACGATAAAGCCAAAATTGACTTAGTTTTAATTGGCTCTACGATGAACCTCAAAGATTACTGGGAGAGTGGAGAATGGGCTATCATTAAAGCTCCTGGCTATAAACATGATATCAAATACAACTGTTGTGAAGAGATATATCCAGACATCACATACTCCCTCTACATTAGGCGTTTACCTTTATTTTACACTATCAATATGATTATTCCATGTCTGCTGATTTCTTTTCTGACTGTTTTAGTATTCTACTTGCCTTCAGACTGCGGGGAGAAAGTGACACTCTGCATATCAGTCCTTTTATCTTTAACAGTGTTCCTTCTTGTTATCACAGAAACCATACCTTCTACTTCTCTGGTAATTCCCCTTATTGGGGAATACCTCCTTTTCACCATGATATTTGTAACTCTGTCTATTGTCATTACGGTGTTTGTACTTAATGTGCACTACAGAACACCCAAGACGCACACGATGCCCGTGTGGGTGAGAACCATCTTCTTGAACTTACTTCCCAGGATCATGTTTATGACAAGACCTGCCAGCGAGGAAGAGAATAATCAGAAGGCCAAACCATTTTACACCACTGAGTTTTCAAACTTAAACTGCTTCAATGGTTCGGAAACCAAATGCAAAGATAGCTTTGTGTGTCATGACGCAACATGCAGCTGTTGTCAGTACCAGCGGATGAAGTTCTCAGATTTCAGTGGCAATCTCACAAGAAGTTCCAGCTCTGAATCTGTAGATCCTCTGCTTTCATTTTCGGTTCTGTCACCAGAAATGAGAGATGCTATTGAAAGTGTTAAATACATTGCAGAAAATATGAAAATGCAGAACGAAGCAAAAGAGGTAAGAACATATTTTACCATTACTCAGACTGCAGATACCATTTACCATTTCACATAGAACTGTTTTGTAAGAATCCCCTAGAAAAATATGGACAGCATAGACTGTTGTTTTATGCAAATAAATTACATAAACTTGCGTTATAAATTAACTAAGCCTAGTTAATTTGGGAGAGCAGCTTTGTTGTGCTACCCCTTTTCTTATTAAAGAAGCATAAATGCATACACAGTGAAATGTGTCACAGTAGCCCTGCTAGGGAAGCAGAGCTGAGTAGCCTCCTACAAGATTTGTAGCTAGGATTTCCAAATTACAACTCAATAGTAGAACCTGCCAACTCAGTGGCATTTAGAAAGTCACATCCTCCCCCCCACCGTTCCCCATCTGTAAAGAGGACAAGTATTTGCATCTTTGTCACAGAGCCCATGCCAACTCCCAGTTAGTACAACCTAATACAGATTTTTTTGTTACCTTAACTCAGAGAAGAAGTTCTAAACTAAAACATTCAGAGTTTCAAAAACAAGAAAAAAAAAGATACCATACCTGAGGAAAAATGAAGTCAAAATCGAAATCACAGAATAACTAAAGTTGTTATCAAGCATTGTTTCTACTAACATGCAACACGTATAGTACTTCAGTGTCACTCTTGCTAAAATATCCCTTAAAAAACAAATAAAAACAAAAAATGTGCTTGGATATTTGATTCATTCACACACGGAAGGTAAGAAGAAGGTGAATTTTATGTCAAGAATGTTGTTAAATTCCTGTACCACTTAAAACATCAATGTAACAAATTGTCTTATATCAGTTATCTTCTATATTCTTATATACTGCTCATGAGCAGGAGGAGAAACCTATTTCAATAGGATTTACATTCTGAGGTAGTCAGGTTTGTCCAGAATATCTTTTAACTGCCAGAGAGGAGATTGTATCTCATGAGGTCCCATGTCTTGGTGAACAATTTTATTTTACTTCAAGAGCTACTTTTGGCTTTGCAAATAGCCCATTCAAATACAGCTTCTTCAAGGTGAATTAATGTCTACCAAAACACTGGTATTAAAATTGTGTATATAGAAAAGGCAATTGGGTTATTGGGGAGGAAGGGGAGGGGAAAAAAAAAATCTACATTTACTCTTAGAAATGATCTTAATACAAGTTACTAATAAACATGCCTACTTTATTTGATCCATTTATTTTTCAGATTCAGGATGACTGGAAATATGTTGCCATGGTAATTGATCGCATTTTTCTATGGGTTTTCATCTTGGTATGTATTCTAGGAACGGCAGGGTTGTTTTTACAACCTTTGATGATTGGAGATGAAATGTAAAAAGATGAAAAAGAATCAAAATGTTACCTTACCAAACCAAATTTGCTAGCCCAACTTTTTTTTTTTGCTTGTATCTGAAGTTTTTGTATGCATTTCATTAGAAGAACAAGAATCTTCCTTATTCTGAAGTTTGCTTGACCAAGAAGGCTTTATTAAAAATGTGAAAAAGTATATTTTTATTTATGACAGCCAATCTCAAGGTAATACGCTTTAGGCTTGCCAGCTTTGTTTTTTGTAATAAAAGGACAATACATTAGAGTACATAAGAATGGTTTAAGAAAGGTTTGATAAATAAAGCGTTACATGAATAGTTTGAAGGCTGAGACAAGTTCAATACTTGGGCTAGCAGCTTTGTTTCCAGGAGGCTGGCGCTGAGTCTTTTCACACTGCAACACAGTCATGGGGGAGAGGGTTCATAATCAGTTCAGTGAATGTCTGCACAATAATGAAGCAATTTAGGAAGCTCAATTGTTAGAATGGAGAACATTGCCACCTGGTGTATAAACAATGATCCAAATCAGGGAAAGAAAGGATCCTGGGCAGCACTAGTTACAAGAGGAAAATGAATACATCAGTAATAGATGAGGATGGTAAAGCAGCCAGAATATAAACTTTTGTACATCCTCATATTTTCACTGTATTAAAAAAAAATCAGCTATTTAGACCAAATAATGTTTTAAACTGTATAGAAATAAAATGTAGTAACATGCATTGAAGGGCTATGCAAAGAATCAAAATATTGTACAATTGTTTGAATACGGAAGCATCGTGCTATATAAAAGTGCTTTACTGTGTGGGAAGGCAGACGAATACACAAAGCATTCCTGTCAAGTAGGTTAAAATTGCTTCTTAGGCATACCTTTTTTTCTTTAAATCTGTGACTACAGATAATTTGAGTGCATGAGTAAACAGTGCAACAAAATACTGGAATGAGGAAACGCGTTGTAAGTTTATGAACTGTTCTCTCTGTGCCAAACTGGAAACCTTTGGAAATACAGTAATATCAAAATGACATAACATTTATGAAAATAAAGAGGATCAAGCTGTGGAAAGTTGTGACTTTTTCTTTTATTTTGACTAAATGACAAATGCTATATAAGGTAGCACTAGGAATAGTTCAGTACATTCAGAAACCAACTAGGTAAATCCATACTTCTCAGCCTATTACAAAATACTTAGGTTTGCAAACACCCGAGGATGAGCTGAAGACTAGGATTCTATTGTCAGCTGTTTTACCTATATATTTCACAATCACCTTATAGAAGTGAGTGAAGAAATTTTATAGGTTTGCAAAAAAAGGTTAGGTACTAGTATAAAGGTTGGGACTCCTTTGGCCAATATGCTGCTTTTCACATTATGATATAATTGGGCAATCTACAGCAATCATTTGGCAAGGGGAAAACAGATGCAGGGGAGGAGTTAGAAACACATTACTAATCCATATCTTTTTACTTACTTTACTTCCTGTTTAGATAATGGAAAGTTTTCATAAGTAATTCAAAGCCAATGAGAACCAAAAAAAAAAAAAAAAAAAAAAAAAAAAAAAAAAAAAAAAAAAAAAAAAAAGCGCAACTTTGCAACTTTGGCAACTTTATATATATATATATATATTTCCTTTTCCAAGGCAGAGTAATTAAGTAATTTTTGTAGATTCCACACAGAGGAAGTGACTGATGCACTGATGTGGGAAAAAATACGTTTGCAACAGAAAGAAAACTGAATACCTGAATAAAACTGAATCATTATAAGACTGAATAAATACTCATTATAAAACATTATATTCATTATAAAACAGAAAAATTCTTTTCTACAGAATAAATAAATTTGACTCTTCTGCTCCATTAGAACACCTGTGCAACTTGGGCATGTCATTTAAGGGGATTTGCTCCGCTTTCCATAACCGATGTGCATATATCAATATGCACATATCCTGTAAACATTTTAAGGCTAAGTTAGATGTTCACATTAGTATTATAGAATTAATAAGATTTTCAAGTTTAGCAGAAAAAAATGCAGAAAATTTCACTGAAAAGACAAAATGCAGTCACATCACTATTTTTATTTATATACTGGGTATAAAGTTCAACTGAGATTTAAGTTCTATTTTTTTCTGTAGAAAAATGTACTTATACTTTATAACACATTCAAAAGGACTTATACTACTAAAAATCCTTCTTTGCATATTCTAATAACTGAAGAAACTCTACTGCATAAGTATATGCAAATATTGAATACTCAGTATAATATTTCACACAGTAATTTAATAATAGGACTAGAAGGATCCTCTATTTTTCTTTTAATCCTTGTACTTCTCAGTAGGTGTCAGTGTATATTTTTGGATATATCATACATGCAAGTATTTGAGAAGATCCTCTTGATTCTGAATAGTAGGTTAGCACTAAGCAAACTGACCTCCTTGTCTTAGTGCCATGCTTTAACAGAAGCATCCTTTTCTGTTCCTGAATTCTTATTTATTTATATTTTATTCTATCAGAAACACAGCTACATGGAAATGGATGGAAACAGAGATACTATGGGCCTTTCTAAAGGCATGTCATCTGGACAAAATATTTATGTATTTGTACTTCCTATATGTATAGGCACTATTATACTTGCCCATTTATGAATTACAGGAATAAATAACACAAGCGATCCAATTACTGAAACCAGAAGAAAAGTCCATAAGAACATTCGATCAAGCACCTGAGCAATGAATTTCCAGTCTTCAACAACCTAAAAAACAAAGAACATGAGAGTTGTTCAGTGTCTGGGAAAACAGGTGAGAATATAGAATTAAAGCCTTACATTTCTTCTTCAGATACCTTACAGTACACATTCTTCAAACCAGGCAATTTAATAACCTCTTGTCATAAGTCTTCTGTAATTACACTATGAGCTAGTGCAGGGATGGCACTTGCCTTTGTTAAGGCTGGTTAACTGTAGTCCAAATAAAAGACTTAAATGGGCAGTAACTGACCATGAAGAGCACTGAATATCCTCAATTACACAAAGAAGAAATTAGTACCTGTTTTATAGGGTATTGGAAGCCTTAGGGTTCATAAAATAAAATTCCCAGATTCAAGAGTTGCAAAAATAAGTAAATAAAATGTGTCATAAACTCTAAAAACTGTGAAGCTACTGCTTCATGGAATTATACAGCAAAGAGAATACTCAGTTCTTCCAAATAAAAAAAAAAAATCATTAAAAGAAAGAAAAACAACCCTGTAGCTTAGAGGAAAATATATATTTAATAGCATACTATTCATATGTGCTTTACAGCAAATGCAATGCAGAGGTATAAGATGCTCTTTTAAGACTGCATCACAGAGTTATTCAAAAATCTCATCAAGATTGGTTTCCTTGTGATGCTTAGGACAGAGTAAAGGCTGGTGAAGCTGTATTTAAGGAGCCAGTTTACTCCTTGGCTAACACGCGAGAAGAGGCTACCAGCAACCAGAGATTTTTGCAAATGATCCTTTCCGCATAGAGATAAATTAGAAGATGCCAAGCCCTTCCCACAAGGGGCAGATAGTAGCATCATGAGAACACACAACAAACTTCTGTATTTCCAAACAGGCCTGAAAACAGCAGTTGATCTATGAGGCTCCAATAGTGATTGTTTCCTTAAAACACAAGAAAAAAATATATTCAAAATGCTCTCATCTAAATGGTTAAGGAAGGGATAGTTCAACATACTCTGATATTTGATCTCAGTATACATGAGTAATAAATGCCTGAGGCCTACATTTAAACTAATTTATGGTATTTAAAATTTGGACTTACCTCTAAAGGAGGGCAAAAGTTTCTAAGAACCTAAGGACAGTACAGATATCAGGCTGATATAGTAAAATGTCTCAGTATTGCACCACACTTGCACTCACTTCCAGTGGGAATAATTATATGGCCTATAGCAAAGTATAAGAACCAGAACTCCTAGCACTCATTTAGTATCAGACGGCCCACAGACAATCTAAACCATCATTTAGTTCCCCAGTTTTTGGCTTCAGAAAACAAGTATAACATGATTGAGACACCCACCTCCCGAACTTCATTCTCCTTCATGACATGCCTTGTAATGTATCGAATAGAATCTAGAGCTGCTTCCAATGTGTTCCTGGACGATTCTGACCCGCTGATATTGACTGTTTCCTCCTTCTGAGCAAAGTATCTATCAACATGACTTCTCATACAAAGCAGCTTGGGAAGTCTGTGAAGAAATATCTTGCGCACCCAAGGTGCCATAGCATTGTGTGTAGATGAAGATCGATGATGAATATTGATAGCAAAGACTGTTATTACAATGGACAGTGTCACAAATATCATAGTAAACACCAAGTACTCTCCTATAAGCGGAATTACTTTAGAAGATGATGGGATAATCTCTTCAATAACAAGAAGAAAAACAGTCAATGACACCAATACCGACGTGCAAAGGGAAATTTTTTCACCCTCATTTGAAGGAAGATAGAAGACGAGAACAGTTAAAAATGAGAGTCCTATGCAGGGAATAATGAGAAACAATGTGTAAAAAAGTGGCAAACGCCTAATTATAAAGGAATATGTAATAAATGGATACCAGCAGCATCCATCAGTTCTATTTCCTTTGCTTCCAGTTGCAGTCACTATTTCCCATTCTCCATTATCAAAGAAATCTCTTTTGTCAACGTCATAATCTTCTAGTATTATGTCAACCTGTGAGCCATCGTATGTCCAGGATCCAAATTTCATGGAGCAGTTCTGAAGGTCAAAGGGGAAGAAGGTTACATCAATAGTACAGGAACTTTTGTAGTTTGCTGGTGGAGTCCAAGCAATGGTGCCATCATATTTTACCACTGTTTTTGTAGATGTTCCCTCAAAACGTCCATCTGCACTGAAAAGAGAGATATAAGCATGCAATTACAATGTGTTATTTTATATGTATATATATACACACACACATGCACACACAAACATATATATTCATAGGAAAATGACTTCATTTTAGGTTTCATTAAGTATTTTTATTATTGACATTTCAGTTGCTTATCCCCTCTTTCCCCTTTACAGCCAAATTTTTGTATTTGTGTTCATATTCCACTTTATTTTAAAACTGAATCTCACACAGTAGACAGCTTTGGAAGAGTGAAGCACATTTCAAGCTTCCGTGGTCCTAAAGACTTAAACAAGAGACAGGAAAAAAACAACATAATAAACAGAATTCTCACCTTTGACAGTATAACCACCCCTGTTGCTTCTATTTCTTTTTAAAGACTGTAAGAGACTTTTTGCTCTACTCAACAAGTGTCCTAAAACCACTGTACCTACAGGCAAACTGAACAGGCAGGTTCCCTCAGAATGTATTTCTGCTGAGATGTTCAGGAGAAGATCTCCCCTCAAAACTTCCCCTCAAAACTAAAAGCCAAGTATACTTATTTTTAAATTCCTGATGAATATCTTAGAACAGTATGGTTCTTAGAACAGTACTGGTGAGTTGCTCCCTCCCATCACTGTACATCATAAATCTGCTCCTGCCATTGTGCAAGATGCTGTCTAGGAAAAAAAGTTTACATGAAGAAGGGAAAATAAATTTTTCAAAGACCAGAAATTCCATACAGAAAGCAAAGCAACACATTTAAGCATTTAAGAAAGCAACAAAAACAATAACAACAACAACAAAAAAATCAATTCACATCTGGAGGCAAATTGTAAAGCCTTCCCACATGTTCTTAGCATTACATAATGCGTACACATAATCATTCCATGAGTTTCTTCTACAAGCAGACGGGATAGTGGAGCTAGAGTAAATATGTTTAACATGAAAAGATTAAAATCTTACTTGTCATACAAAACAATATCTGGAATCCAAATAGAATCTGATGGGACACGAATAGATGTTATTCCAGCATAGTCCTCAGGATTCCACCTTAATTTTACATCTATCCATTCCTGTAGAAACATGGAGTTGCAAAAATTGTAACTGAAACCGACTGAAGCAGGAAAAGACTGGATGAGAATACATATAAATGCAATGAAAAAAAGAACAGATTGGCTTCTAAAATTTGAATTCAACTGCACATTTGCTGAATAGATGCCTACTTACCTCAGTCAGCATTCACTTTTGTTTTGAGAGTCATTTGGCAGTATTTCTATGAACTTAAAATATTAATGCAGAACTTAAAACATTATTTTTTTTTTTTCCTGCTTAGGTCTACATAAGTAAAAGCTATTACAAGTAGAAACAACCACATTTTAAAAAGCTTATCCTGAATGAACACCAGGGAGTTGGCAAGACTATCTAAAACAATCTAAACTGTGTGGTCAAAGTCAACAAACAAAATACACGTTGCAGCTCTCATGAAATATTCTTGGCTGGTTTCAGCAGCAGCACCCAAAACACCACCAGTAAAAAGCAAGTTATTGTTTTGGTATTACTATATTTGAATTAAAGTTCAAGAGGGAAAAATGAAAGGCTCAAGACACATACATATAATAGAGTTTAAGTTTAAATACCTAGTTTAAATACATATTCAGATCAGTTCTTATTTTATTTGAACTGCTTCGACTGCCACAAGTTGTGCAGAAACTAGCAAGAGGGCACAACAGGCTACCATCAACATACTCCCTTTTTGTATTTTCTGGATAATCTAAAAATTTCTCCTGAAAAGGAATGGCCTGAACTTATGCAACATTGCTTGGGAGGAGGGGAATGAGGAACAGCAGGACAAACAGAGGAAGTAGTCCAAATAAAAACAACATAGTAATTATAATTAGGGGCTGCAAACATTCCCCAAAGTTAAAATGTAACTGATGCATGTCCCAAGATAAAAGTGATCACTAAATTTAGCATAGGATTCTAATTTCAAAGTTGGATATGCTTGCTATAAAGAGGTTTTTTTTATTATTATTATTTATTTATCTTAAGAGTGTTTCTTTTTTGGCAGAAAAAAAAGGTTCAAGGTTTATCAAAATTTATAAAAATTAAAATGTTTATCTGACAGTCTAAAATGTAATGCAAGAGACATACGTTACACAATTACACAAACATATAACATTTTCATATCATAGCTCTTTGGAGAAAAGTTCTATAATAAAGCAGTAACTTTTAGGTTAAATATAGATATCTTCACTTCCTACATATCCATGCAGTGTTCTATCAGAATTTCTAAAATCAAGTGAAGGACTATCATTTACTTTTTTTTTTAAACTAAGTTTTATAACAATTTCATAATAATTAAACTTTCAGAGACATTTTGTAAAGATACTATGTAAAATAAAGGTTAAATACAGCTGAAATGATGTCCCGAATACAAAAAGAAGACTGGCTTCCAAGTTGTGATTTCCAGCTTGATGCTTCAGAATTTTCTGTTGAATTTTGCCCCTACCTGTTTCAGCCAAACATTTGTTGTCATTAATTGATTTTTCTCGTCCTACAATAAAAAAAAAAAAGGAAAAATTGTATAGTACATTCATTGCAATTGTTTTAGCTCAAATAGGTCAGTAATTTAAAATACATAAAGCAATTCTAAAAGCATTCTAATCCTCAATAAGTATATTTACCTGACCATTTTTTAAACTTACAAGTATAATCTTAGTTATTTAGCCAGTAAAAATTAAAAAAAAAAAAAAAAAAAAAAAAAAAAAAA
>JAVCKT010019828.1:0-12321 GCA_032273925.1 Rhynchotus rufescens | reverse complement strand
GAATTAGCTCTATCTCTCTTGGCACATTCAAATGGATGTCACAGTGCTAAATCTCAACTGAAATGTGTCAGCCTTCTTGTTGGAAAGAAAAGTTGTTATCTAGGTTGCAGCTTTCTTATTTTGCATGAGTGCATCTGGCAGCCATTATCTACTGGTCTAGCAGCCCTGAGATTAAAATGTCTGCAGCCATAATTGGGTCCTGGGGCCATCCCATATCTGTGCAACTTATTCACCTGTGGATTCCTGGAGGGAAACTACAGCTCAAATGCATTCCCCATGCAGTTACTGCAATCACACCCTGGGTGCAGCTGGCTCAAGCTGCACAGTATGTGCACTCAGACTGCAAAAGATATCTCCTATCTATTCCCAAACACACTCTCCATAAGCCTCAGTTTAATACTTTTTCCTTTCCCTAGCTGAATCTCGGTGTGCACCTTGAATAATACATGTAAGGTTTTGATTGACATTCAGTCTGAAGCATTTAGCTATCTTGATGTCTTGTCAAGTCATCCTGTGATAAAAGCATTTGAGGTGCCACAAAATGTAATCACTTTGCAGCAACATTCTACATTGCAGATGCAAGTTTCTCTGCACATTTTTCAGCTAAGGATCTTTGGCACTGTCGATAGATCTGTTCCATGGGCGATTTTGGATGGATCTATTAATATTGCCTCTAAGAGTAATAAGTCCTGCTCTTTTACAAAGTGAATCATCTATCTCTCAAGTGGACAAGTGAAATTCTCCCTCTCTGGACTTGTAGTCCACAAGTTGGCAGGGTTTTCTGTTTGGTTAATAGCCTTCATACAGCAGTGAAGTCATTTCAAAAATAGTTCAGCCCAGTTTTGGGGCCAAGTTGTATGTCTTTTGGTTATTTGTTCTTCTAGACAGGCCATGTCACCATTAGTCATACTTCAGAATGATGGTTTACTTTCATTATTCACTGCCTGCACTGCTTCCGATTCAGTGCTTTCCAACTCAGCAAGATTTTCCTGTACTAATTCATCTGAATCATTGCTAGAAGAGTTTATATCAAAGGACACATTCTCAATGTTAATAAAGTACAGCGGCTTTGAAAGAGCTTGCAGTGCCAATTCTTTAAAAATGAGCTTTTTAAAGGTGTTTATGCTATGTTTGTGAACACAGTATGCCTCAGTAGAAGGTCTAAAGATGATTTATAGCCATTCCCTCTTTATTTATGTTCTATTCTGGATATCTAGTGCACATTTGCTCTGGGATGAGAACTGGGCTAAGGTGTTTCTATACTGAATATTGGGGCTAGTTAAATAAAACTGGGAGACCCCGGCAAGGTTTAGGATGTGGTTGTCAGGCAGCACCAATCATAAGGCTCTCTAAGCCCAGTCTGGTATGTGCTGTGACTCCTATGCCTGGTGAGGATGACCATGATCTCACGGTGTTGCCCCCGCTCTTGTCTGCAATTGTGGCAGTCAGCAGTAAGTCATGGTGCGCTCATGGTAGGGCTGACCCTGGGACTGTCGTCACTTGTTTGTTGGGAACATACAGACATCCTCATTCTTGCGCTATGATGTCAATGCAACTGTATGTTACACACATGGCTCCATGCATCTCCTTTTTATTTGCAGTGCTCAGCGCAGATGCTTGATCCTCACTGGTTGCTTTTCTGAATAGGTGTGTTGGATGGCTCTTCAATTTGACTGCTGTTTCTGACAGATGTGTGAGTCTGTCTTGTTTCGGCTAATACATCCCTGGGTCGTCAGCCTCTTTGTATTAGCAGTGGAATGCAAAATTTAAAGGTTTAAGAGTGAGTTAAGCAGAAATGTAACCATTCACAGCATCTGGTGCATCCTACTTCAGTGAAGTCATCTGAAGACCTAAAAATAAAAAAGAAAGAAAAAAGAAAGCACACACACTTTGGAATCCAGGGTAAAATCATAAAATAAAATTTACTGAGTGTTCTGTGGAAAAATCTAAAGGAGTTGGCTAAAATTTGCTTGCAGTGAGGGGGGAGTATTTTGGCAACTGGAAAAAAAAGTTATTTTGCTTTGGAAATAAAAGGTTGCTCAACAAGTCAAGTACAACAGAAATGTTGTTCTTTTTAAAATTTTCCAAGGAACTCTCATAGGAATTGCCAAGGGTATATTCAGATACTGTTTCTTCACCGAGGGCCACAAAGACCCTTAGAACTGATACAGCGCCAGCTCCATCTCCCTTGACTTTCTGTAGAGTCTGTGAAGAGCAATCAGATGACATACCTAGTAGCCCAGTTGCAACTGTTTATTAGTATAGACTCAAGACTATTCAGATTGTTTTAAGGATGTTCTTAAAAAAAGTTGGGTATTGGGTAGGGTAATTCAGACTTTCTGTGAAGCTGCCAAGTTTCTTCTCTCGGTGAGCAATGGAGGGACTTGTGTGTCTGTCAGAATATGTGAAATATTTATTCTGAATACTTGGACAAGTTTGGTCTTGGATTTGGAGGTTTCTCTTGATATTAGGCGCCTTGAGCTTTATGTGTGCTTGCGGGTGGGTGGTCTGCATGACTCAAAGCCTGCTCAGCCCCATGTTTTAAAGGCTGTGAACATGGACCTTCATCTTCACTGTTGCAGCCCAGCTTTAGAGGACTTGGTGTTTCCATTTGCCAAGAGCTGGAAATACACCTGCTTGCTCTCCTTTCCCCGTGCACACAGCTCCCTGTGGCCGGCATTGCTGTTTTCCTCCTCCCTGGGTGGCAGGGCTGACATCTCCGTGCCCCAGGATTACTGATCGCGCGTGTAGCCGCTCAGCCCCCTTCCAGCTCACCAAACCAGTACAAAGCTCTGGGCTTTCAGCCAATTTACTCACAGGTTTATCATATGCTGACATTGTTTCTCTATAAATAGGTCTACCTTTACCGACATTATTGATTCAGCTGCCTCTCTTCTCACTAATACTCTTTCTAATGTATCCAACCTGCCTTGGTATTTCCCCTAATGAAAGGCTGAAGTCAGAGGGGTAGAGGTCAAGGAGGGTAAATCGCAAGTGGAAAGGTCCTGGGTTTTGAGGCGGCGTTTTCTAGGTGAGAGCCGCGATCTTGTCAGCAGAGCAGAGCTCAGCTCTGGGCTCTCTCCCTGCTGAAGGAAAGCAATCCATCAAGCTACTTTCACATTTTATTAATAATGATGAGGATGAAACCGTGTTTTGCAAAGCCCTCTATCTCAGTCACTCACAGACTACCACTGATAACATAAACTCTGTGCAGCTCACATCGTGCGATTTTGAAAACAAGGGGGACAAAATTTCCCTCATGGATGCAAAACACAGCAGATGATGTTTGACTCGAAGTTAACCCCAGTTAACAGGCCAAAGCTGTACTTCTGATTGCCACGGAATTAGGCCACTTGTATGTTTTTATTCCTTCAGGATTCTTTTGTATCTGAGAGGGCCGTGCCCGGCCGTGTCCTGCCAGGCTGCGCAGAGGCAGGGCCGCCGTGCGGCCTGCGCGGCCTCCACACCCGCCCACGTGCCCTGCCCGGAGGTGACGCCATTGGAGAGGCCATGAGGGCTCCACGATGGCCGTGAGCTGGTCGAGGCGCTGAGGGCCGGCTCTGGGCTTACTGATAGTTTGGATGGGGACAGCAAGCCGTGACTCTGGCTAATGACAACAAGTTGTTGCTCGGCAAGCCCTGTGGTAAGCCGTGCTGGTTTTCAGATACATTTATTAGCAGATAAAGGGTGTCCTGGTTAAAGACAGGTTGTCCCACTGCCAGGAGAAGCGAAGAAGGAAGGGCTTTTCTTCTTCAGTGATTAGAGCAGACGCTCTTGTTGGAAGAAGCAGCTGCAGAGTCTGTGGTGGTTGAGGAGAGCCCCATAGCAAGGACTACAGCTGGGGACGTGCTCAGCACCATGAGATTTTGGCCAAGCTGAGGCCTTGCGTTGTTTTCTTCTCTCGCTGACGCGCGGGTGCTGGACGCAGGGACGCGCTGGCAGCGCCCTGGGCCTCGTGGCCGCCAAGTGTCCTCAGCGGGGCAGGACAGCCAAATTAAGCACTGGGATCTGGCAAGGGACGCTCCCGAGGCTGCCAGATTAATAGGCCATTAAATGCTGCACTCAAACCAAACAAGGGCCCCTGCCCCTTACAAAAATATAGGAGACATAGAAAACTTTTCACATCATCGTTTAAAGTTTATGCTATCACTGTCTTCAGAAATGTTGCCATTAGCCTGGGAATTAATCAGAGATTTTCATTTACTCCTTGTTCTGGACTATAACGAGCCCTTTAACAGTATAAATAAAAAGATCTAAGGATTCAATAAACTATAATGTCACAAATGGCAATCATCTACCATGCAAGGCCCCTGCGTAAAAAAGCATCTCACAGCTCGTACAAATGCTTCTGTATAACATTGTAAATAACCTCTAAGCCCACTACTAATTAAACTGAAACTTCACATCTCTTGGGCATTGAATGTATGAACCAATTAAGAAAATATCATTTCTTCTGAGAGACCTGCAGTATCCCCCTTAAAAAAAAAAAGAAAAGAGGCATGGGAGAGCAAGAAAGTAAGAGAAAGAAATAAGGAGAGAGAAAAAAGGAAAAAAGAGTTTCAAAGAAGGGACCACACTGATGCACAGGGGTTACAATAATGAGACATTTCTGCTTTAAGCAAATTTTGCACCTGTAACCTGCAGAAATATAGCCATAGCACTTGAAAAATTACTTCAATGCTGCACAGTGCCATGAAAATTTATCTTTGAGATGATTTTATTGCATGGTTACCCTAGGCAATTAAATCAATAAATCTTAACTGTCAGAAAGGTTGGCCTGCTGCCAGGAATAAATGAAATGCACGGAATCAGTAAATAAAAGGTTTCTGACAACTCATTCTAGGAATTATTTAGCAGTTGCCTTTTTGTTGGTGTTGGTGACGGTGTTGCTTTTGTCTGCAGCATTTATTGACGTCCTCGCTGAGAACTGCTTATGCTGACATGAAGAGCGCAGCCTGAGACGCAGACAGCTCCGCGAGCAGGGCTGGCTCCTCAGGGTAATAAATGACCCCTGGCACCATGGGCAAACAAGCAGCTTTGGGGGCTGCTCAGACAGCGCTGGTGAGTGTGATGATTAGCAAACTGGGTTTTGAGCCATGGACCAGCAGTGTATGGGATGTTCAAATGCAAAATATGGGTGTTTTGTGTGCTTCATTATTAAAAGAGATATTTTAATTGGGGGGAAGATTAAGACTGAAATGTCTACTTGAGACACAGAGGTCACATTTCTTTAGGCCAAGCGTGTCCAGTGATGACCACAGGAGATGCCATCTTTGACGGCGAAATCCTACATATGCCTGGGTAAACCCAATATAATCAATGGAGCTACATTATTTTTTTTCATGCTGGTGCAACAAATCTGGAGGCCAGAGTCTGATTCTGCTTTCCCTGGTGTTTGTCAGGTTAAGCTAGTGTGAAATACCTTAGCATTAGCCTCCGAATCTGGCTGAGAAGCCATGGACGTGAGGGCACTTTACCTGGTTAATAAAGCCATAGATTTTTAAAGCCCTTATGCTCATGTAGTCTGACTTCTGACTATCAGCAGCCCACTAAATTTAATCTAGTAAGTTGGGTTTCAAGGGCAGCTTTCCCGGCTGCCAGACTGGTTGCTTTAGGGGTAGCGTAGCAGCCAGGCCTGCCTGGGTAGTCCCTGCTGTGGCAGCCCAGGAGGTCCCTGAGCAGCACCCATGCCGTGGTGGATGGTCACGAGCCCAGGGCTACCCTTAGCCCAAGGAGCTTCTGCCACATTTTGGTGCAGCAGGAGTTTTATTACCCTGATTGGCAAGGGGTGTCTCATTGAGGATAATTCTCTGCCAGCACATCCTGAACGCACAGGTGATTGCTCCTAAATTGATGGCTTGATGCACAATAACAGCCTTTTTATTTATCCTGCTTGGTAGGCAGAGAATGTCCAGTTGCCCCCCCTTCAAAAACAGAAAGAAAACAGAAAAAAAAAAAAAAAGTAATGCGGGATGTACCCTGCCTTGCGATTACTCTTCCAATGTGACATGGGGCTTTAAATGTTGCACTGGCCTTAAGGGCTAGTGCTGGCCAGGAGCTGCTGGCATGGAGGTTTCCAAGTGGGTTGGATGGCAAAAGGGATCTAATCACCTGGTACGCAGGAAGCACAACTTAGCTCTCAGAAAAATGGAGCATTTTTCATGTTGCTTCCTCACCTCCCGCTGCATCCCTCACAGTGTCATCCGGCCCCACAGCCCTCAGCTCAATTCCAGCTGTGTGAAGCTGGCTGGAAAATGGGGAGTGAATGGCGGGGTGTGTGTTGGTCTTTCTTCCTCTTTTCCACTCAGATTTTTCTCTTGAAAATGTAAGATCTTGAACAAAGTCTTACGTGATGTTCGGGACGCCAGCAGCCCCATTTGCAGGCAGCTGTGTGCCAGCAGCTGTAAATCACCGCCGAGGCCATGAAAGGCCCAACGCGCCCGAAAGCCCTTCAAACAAACGTGTGTCTGAGCTGTGAATTGGGAAGTAGCAGCGAACAGCTCCAGAGCTGGTTTCACAGACAAGTGACATAATATGGAGGCAAACCGACCCTTGAGATTATTGCCAGGTATTTCTAGTCTAGGAAAAAGACCAGTGCTGTCAGGTAGTATCCTTTCTTCTGCAGTTCCGTTCCTGAGGTCTGACCTACTAATTCATCCCTTGTGCTTAGAGGTCTGGGGTTTCCCAGCTGCGAGGGGAAGCTGTCTCAGTTTCAGAGGGACAATCTTTATCCACAGCTCTATAAACATGGGCAGGGCTTTTCTGTAGCTCACGTGCCCAAGGCCCTCTGCTCAGCGTCAGCCTCACATGTGGTTCGTGTGCCGAGCGTATCCGCAGCAGCGCTCGTGACGTCCTCCCAGCCCATCCCTCGTGGATGCAGCACGGGGGAAGAAGCCCTGCAAGTCCCCATGCTCACGTGATTTTGTTAGTCAAAAGGATAAAAGTTATCTAAATTCCCTTTGAAATGCAGCTGCCAAGTGAAATTTCTCTCCATCACATGAAACCAGTACTGCCGTATTTTCCTGTTGGACCACATAGGAGGCGATGAGGGGGGTCTCAGGCCCTTAGTGATGCCAGGTTTGAAACTGCCGTGGGCCAGGCCGGTACCCCCAGCTCCCCCCGGCCTTTTCCAGAGGGCCATCGCAGCGCCTTTGCTCGGGAGTCGGGCGCGGGACACACGGGCCTCCAGCTGCTCTCCTGCAGCCGAGACTGCTCAGGGACGGAGCTACCACATTATCGATCCTGTTTCCTCACACCCCTCTGCGCTTTTCTAACACTGAGTCACTTGAAGACTCCGTAATGACACAAACACATCCATTAAAAATTCAAACTGCTGACAACTCTGCCACAAACAGTATTAACGTTCCGTACTTGCTGTATCCTGGGGAGGGCTGAGCAAACAGAGGAGACAGAATAATTTGTAATGATAAAATGGGCTACATTTTCATAAAAATTTTATTTTACTTTTTTTTTAAATAATTCAATGCACTGGCAGTATAATTAATCCCTCTATGAGAGACACAAATGTACCAGTTCAACCAATATTATTTATACAGAGACATTGTGTTTAAAAACAACAAAAGTACATTTAAAATGTTTGTACATAAAGTATTACTGTTATTTCTTTTTTTTTTTGAAGAAGGAACAAATGTAAACAAAATGCATAATTGTGCAACACGTAGGAAATACAAAGCAAAACAGGCAAGATACAATTTTATACATATAAAGCAAAAGAAATCAAACTTTTATAACTATACAACATTTCAGTAATTGCGTGACATTTTAACAGTTACCTTGGTCTGTACAAAACAACTTATACTTAAAACTTTACAAGAATAACATGCTTGTTCCGAACAAAGACACCTTGTGAAATTGCAATGATTATTGATATGATATTTGCACACATGAGAAAAAAAAAAGGCTAGTTCAATAGTAAATAAAAAGGAAGAACGCAAGGTAAAGGGCATTGAGTAAAGTGTAATCTAATTCCAATAGCTAATTAAGTTGCACTGCAATGCAGAAATTAAATCTGACTTTTGCTGGAAGACCATAAGGTCATCATGTTGCTCTATTTCCAGGAACCAGCAGAAAGCGTGTGTAAATTTTCCTGATATTTTGGTTACTTCTACACACACAAGCGCACGTGCACACACACACACACACACACACACATACACAAAAGAAAAACAAAAGTTATCTGCTAAAACTGGCAGAAATGGTAGGCAAGAGAGTGCAAACGCTAGACTTGCAACCTTGCTGGGTTAAAAAAAGAGGACAACTAAAAAGAGCAAACATCCGTTTAGTTTGCCAGAGTTTTTCTGAATTTCAGTTGCTTTTTTCTTTTTCTGAAGTCAGGAAACAATTTAAGTTCAGCTGAGCCTCTTTTTAAATGCTCACACTTTTAGGGAGCTCTACAGGCAAAGACAAAACACAAACCAGCTAACACAAAATTAAAAAATAGATCTTTCGACTTCATGTTATATTTTGTGATGATGTGTTCTAGGCCTTTAGAGTATGTCAAAAAAGAAAAAAAGAACAGCATTTAAAATTCAGCAGAAAATATGCAATCTAGAGATGTCAGAAGTTCAGGTAGGACAAAAAAAAACCCCTATATTTTATGGAATTACAAAGACTATCAGTTTAGATAAAACATACATTATTTTGAATGTCCTCAAGTTACACATATGGCTAAAATTAAATTCCTGATTGCATCAATTTAACGAATGCAGCACCCTATTCTGTGATCTGGGTGCTAAGCATGGCTGCACACTGAATTATTCCTGCAATTCCAGTGGAGCAACTTGCAGACTAAGATGCTCGAGGGGCAGAGTTGGGCCTGGATAAATATTTGCCATGACTTCTCAATGTACAAAGCCCATTTGGCGTAGAAAGCACCCTGTAGCCTGCTGCGATGTCTTTGAACTAAAGCAACAGATTCCATCTCTAGATCGACAGCATTTATGACACATTTGAATTTATTTGCCATTTTTCTATGCAAGCTAATGCTGATGCCAGTAAATATTTAAACTCAGAGGTAATGAAATTGCAACATGCCTTTTAGTTAAAAACAAAACATATGCAAGCCTAGACAGCAGGCAGAAATTACCCTCCAAATCTTTTAGCAGAGATTATCTGGTGCTTAATCAGAAGAGTTCAATATATACTCAGCTTGAGTATATATTTATAAAGCTGCATTAGGCCATATAACACAGCCTGAGAAGGGAGAGGACTAGTTTTTCAGCTGGTGTAAATCAGCACTGACATCTATGGAGCTACTTAGCGGCACAGCCGAAGCTTTGGCCCACAGTCATCAGAAACAGGCAACGATCATTCACTCCATATGTCAGAATCTCAGCGGTGGGAGAGCAGAGTGAAAGTGTAATCGACATCAGATAAAAAAGCTACTCTGGTCATCTAGTTTCTGATAATGCTTTTCCAGACTCTGTGGTCTAAAGCAGTTTTATGACGTGCTCCGTACTGCATAGCTTTGCAAAGTACAATATTTCCTTGCAGGCAAGGCTTATGGTACATCAATCACTTCATTGGCATACTCAGTAGAAAGGCATGATAATAAAAGCTTTGGGAATTTATCTGCATAGAGACATATTGGCAAAAATTAGTTTGGGGGGAGGGTCAAGCAGCTGACCCTCAGCACGTGCATATTGGGCCAACTCCACTGAAATCAGCTCTCCTGCATGTGTTTACACCAGCTGAGGAACCCATCCTTGCTCTGTCACGGGGAAAGCATGCTGGTTGTTGCCCACAGCTCAGGGCATTCTCAATCTCAATAAAATGCCCCCTGACAGGGGGTGAGAACGTCTCCAGGTCCGTAACTCCACATTCTGTGTCACTGAAGTCAATGGCCGGTTCCCTGAGCAAGGGCTAAGTCAACAACACAGGCTCTGGTTGAAGAGCAGGTCTGCACAAGCCGCTCCAGCACCGATCCCGAGACCTTCAGCTCCTTTCAGTGGGGTGAGTGCTCAGCTAGAACAAAACTGGTGTAATTCCATGGAATTATTTGCTTTAAGTCAACTGAACTTCTGGTCCAATACGCTGAACTCTGGCAGTACTATGCCAGATTTCTTAGTCAGCTTCTCCCTTGATAAACAGTACTCAGCAAGCTCAGCAAGCCTTGCCTGAGTGCAGTACAACAACAGTGTTTGGTCCAATGAAATTCCACAGACTGAGCCAAGTTATTCTACATTTGGCTTGGCTCAAGATTTGGTCCATTTTAGTGACTATTGTTCATTAAAGCAGTAAAATTCACATAAGAGCCTGATTTTCCTTCTAACTCACAGGAGGAGAAAACTGAGTAGAAACCAGGATTAACACCACTGAGTGGATGTCAATGGAATTACCACAGGGTGACACTCACACGGTTGTGACTAAGCTCATATTGAGCACAGAGAAGTTAGAGACTTGCATAGAGGGGAACTCAGTTAAAATCAAAGATGAAAGCAAGTCTAATACCTGTGTCATCTGCTCACATGGCTTATATCACTGGCATCAGCAGGACTCAACGAGGGTCCCGTAAGCACGAGTGGTCCTGCAGACACTGCAATTCAAACTGCAGTTCTGCACACAGTGAGAATTGCCTTCGTGTTCTGACGTTGCAGCAGCGCTGCTGTCCTGCTTGGTGTTGCTCCGTGCAGAGCAGGTACAAGTCAGCGCCTGAAGCCACGTCCCATGTGCAGCCCCAGGGGACCTGGGCTAAGAGCAGAGCTAAGTGGGGTCACTCAGGCCTGCTGGGCACCTCCGCCCCGGTGTCTCCTGCGCCCCAGGCCAGGGACCAGGGCTGTGTGGTGGATCCACAGTGCTCAGGCACCTGGTCAGCGCCTCCAGCAGCCTCAGGACTCTGCTGTGCTCCAAAATCCGGGCTTGGCAACGTCCTCCTCTCCAGAGCAGAGCACACCTATTGCTCCTGGAGCTGACGGCTGGTCCCTGGGCTTGGTCCTCGGGGAAGTTGTGAGAGAAAAATGATTAGCTCTGAGGTGACGTTAGGGCACAGATAAGCACTAGCTCTTTGCAATATTAGTACCATGAGGCGGGTTTAAGGTTTGGACAGGAGGGTGTCATTTTAGGATTTGGTATGATACCAGGTCACAGCTGCTATTCTGCAGGACACAGCAACACGAAGCACTCACGAGGTAATCTCAAACTGCCACCCCCACATAACTCATCCCAGGTTCTTTAAATGATTTTTCGCATCTTTACCATTGCCTAATGTGATTACAGTGTCAGTGAGCTGCCTGAGCCGTTGCGCTGCCCCTGCTACCCTGAGCACAGCTTCTCTTCACAGATTTCCCTTCACGTGCCCTGACATGGTCAGGGTTGATCCTCATCTGACACCAGTTGTGTGCAGCTGAGTTTGCTTTCACTTCTGTCTGTAGAGCCACAGGGTCACACTGGCCACACACCAGATCTGAACTCGGTCTCCTCCTGACTCCGACAGCCACCACCACGTGTGCAAGCTGATCGAAATCACTGGTCTTGGAAGACAAAATAAAGACACCAAATATCTTTGAAATGGAGTGGCTGAACTAGCAAGAATTTCAGAGCGGGAGGTCTGAACAGAGCACTGTGGCAATGACAACTACTCTCTAAGTCAGGCAGAAACATTTCATATTCAGTAGCAGGGATGTTTAAATAGTGAGACAGCCTAATTGAGCTTCTGGCCTACGCATGGCTCTGATATATCAAGGGATATATATACACATCACTAGACAATAGAGGGTAGACAATAGAGATTGCCAGTATGTGCTGCTGAGCCCTCCCACTGTTAACAAGACCTGTGGTATTTATAAAATACTGCGTACAGTAAAACTGGAAGATGTTGTAAGGACAGGGGACTGTTTTTTCTGCATGTGCCCCTTCTGTCAAGGCCCTGCTGCACTCCCATGAAGTCAGCGAGATCCTGGGGGAGATGAAGGCCCCCTGCAATGCCACCGTGATCTCTGGGCTGCCCGTGTCTAAGGTTCAAAACAACAAATCCAATTTCTTTGGTGACCTGCGAAATACTTTGTCTTTCTCAAAGAGTTCAAGACACCAGACTGCTGCAAATGGGTTAACCTTCTCAAAAACAACAGCCCTAGCAGTATGTTGACATTGTTTTCAGTTTTGACATTGACTTCAGTGACCACAGGACCAAGGTGACAGCATTACTACTTTTTGTCACAGCTGCTTTGCTTGCGAAATGACAGCAGATGCAAAGAGGCCTATATACACAGTACAGAGGAACACGTGCATAACTTTGCTCCCACTTAGCAGTTTTAAGGGTGCATCCTCTTTAAGGCTACCATTTCTTTTTCTCCTGTGCTATGA
>JAVCKT010019827.1:12403-22688 GCA_032273925.1 Rhynchotus rufescens | reverse complement strand
GGAAAGGGAAAGGGAAAGGGAAAGGGAAAGGGAAAGGGAAAGGGAAAGGGAAAGGGAAAGGGAAAGGGAAAGGGAAAGGGAAAGGGAAAGGGAAAGGGAAAGGGAAAGGGGAGTAACTTCCAAACACATTGTTTTTCCACGGAACTAATGTGCTTGAGCTCCTATAAGACCCTAGGTTATCTTCTGTCAGCCACCCACTCAGCCTCTAGTGCTAGCTCCAAGCTCACTGGCAGCTATGCCACATTTCAAACGATCATGGAGCCTCCCATTCCATCAGGACAGGAACAGCGGCATAGTTTCAGAGCCTGCCACTGCTTGCGAATTCAAACTTAGTTCAGCCACGAGAAACAGGCAACATTCCTGAAGGTGTGCAGAAACTTTTTAGCTGAGAGGAGAAAATTTAATTCTTGCCCCTTAGAAAAATTAGTGAAAACAAAACAAAAATCAGTGTTGGCTCCCTGTTAAAGGGCTGGAAAAGGATAGAATAATTACAAGAGACAAATAACAATTCTTTTCCTCTTAACAGGACAGCTAGGATTGAGGGCAGAGGGGAAAGTCTGTAGAAGCGGCATACAGGAGACACCTGCATAAACAAACGGGTCACCATATTTGACACTCGCCGGGCACAGCCCATACCCAAAACAAAACATGGAAAAAAGGGCAGGGAACAAAGACTTTATTTTCCAGGGCTTTAGAATACTCTGAATAAATGCAGAAAGGACTTTGCATCATTCTTATAGTGCAAACTTGTGGACTTGCTAGAACATCAGCAGAGCATAGTAATACCAAAGACCACATGGATGGGGAGAGAACAGCAGAAAGGGGTTTACTGAATGGTCACAGCAAACACACAGCAGTCTAAACCATGCAAATCACCCTGCAGGAAAGATGTCACACACAGCAACACTTAAAACACACAAGGTTTTCAAGAAGTCAGCCGAGATGCGAGGATCTGATTTCCTTTCCCTTAGTCAGTTCAGAGATCCCTGCTTTCAGGCACTTCCTTCCTGCTTCCCAAACACAGCCCGCCTCTCACTGAAGCGGAGAGTACACATGGGCCAGCTTGGTAAAGTCATTCATATGATGTTAGCCCTTTCTGAAAGCTCTTTTTGGAGAGTTGTTTTCCACACGTGCATTTATATCAGCTGGGTTTTACTGTGCAGCTCTTGAAAATCCAGTGGCATCTGGAACACCAGGAGTCTCTACATGACCATCCTGTTCACGGAAAAGAAGGAGCATGGAACTTGATTACTTTCCAGAGACTACCTTCCCAGAAGGGAGAACTGCCCCATGTGTTCAGCCTACCCAATAAGGCCTTTTGCTCCGGCCAGCCACAGGCATGCCCAAACAGGCAGCGGGAACGTGTTGCTTTTGAGTGTGGCCTAAGCCTTATGCAGGTACTTGGCCATTTCTATCAAGTCAGAGGTCAAATGAAGGGGATGCCGTCTTTGACTGAAGAGCTTTTACTCCCTCTGAAAGCCACGCAAAGGACGAGCAGATGCTACTTCGGTGCATGCCCTATAAGTGAGCACAATTACTATTGACAGCACTAACATCAGCTGACATTTTTATTATTCAGGACTTGGGTGAAGGTGAAAGTTGCTGTTTATTGTCCCCATCACCTGCACGTACAAGTGGCAGCACGTACAAGTGGCAGCATCCACCTCTTCAAAGAGAGGAGCATCGTCAACATTTCTAAGTGAAATCTTCAGGCAGTAGCTAAAAATTCCAATCAGCATACACAATATAATGCAGTAAAAATCCTTACTTGCTTTTTTTTTTTTTTTAATTAAAACTGGATACTGACTGCCCTTACTTAAGATACAGGCAGGTTACTCTGCCACATTTCTATACTCAGAGGCACAGTTAATGTTATTTGCACTGGAAGATTCTTTTCTATCCTTGTCTGCTCAAACTACATTATGGCCATCAAATTCAAGCACGCAGCTCCAGAAACCACGAGGGAGCTAAGAATTAATGGATACAGGGAACAAGAACTTCTGAGACTGAGACTTCCTAATCTACATCATTCCAGCTGGGATGTAACTTACAGTCCTGAACCCTTGGAAGAAGGGTCAGAATTTGACTGTATTGAACTTCAAGTGCTGACATGAGCAGCCTCTTTCTAAGGGAAGATCCCAGCCAACGCACATGGTGCTTCCCTTGCATGGCTACCTGTTGCCTTCCTGCGCATGTTGTGACAGGACACAGGTGCCCTTTGGCTGGTGAGCTAGAGAAGATTCTAGATAATGATTTGACATTGTGACCGAGAAACACTACTGAACAGCAGCAGAAGCCAAGCTGAACTAGAGCAAGGAGAGCAGAGACAAGGAGAGCAGGGACAAAGAGGGAAGCGCTATTAGGAGAGATCAGCAAAGAATCTCTGCTTTCTTATGCTAAGGGAGACCACCAAAGCCTCAAAAGATCCCTTAGCTTTCTTGCATGTCTTCACTTGAGGACTCCATGAATCTAAGTGGTTGAAACAAATGTGGTTATACAAACACCATTCATCATATGCACATAAACGACACACACCTTTAACAGATGTACACCCAGCTTATATCCTTTCTCAAGGATGCACATGGTTGTCTACAGCAAACATTCTGTGGATGAGGCTCTTGGGCAGCCGTCCTGCAGCGCTGAGGCAGCTTTTGCCAAACAGGGCTCCTCGTGTGCACATGTGCTACGAGCCAGAAGTGCTTCCATCTGCAGCAAGGCTGCAGGGCCACGGCAGTACCAGCTAACCATGTTAGAGATTTTGCTCCCAGTCTAATGGTTTATGTCAGTGTCATCAGGTGCCTTGCTCTGCAGTAGAGCAGCGCCTGCAGGAGGGAGCCTAAACAGAAAAGCGAGTTTGATTTAAGCCCATGGTGCTTTCCAAGCCGCTTCCCCACACAAACACGTACTGGGAGGTCAGGCTGCAGCCCCATGTGATGAGTCTCACAACTGCAGAGCTGGCTGTTGTGTGGGGGAGAGCAGGGCAAGCAGGAGGGCCTGAAGCCTCCGTGCAGTGGGGCAGCCACCAGGCTGCCATGCGTTGTGGCTGTGCCCTGCGGCTGATGCTTTCAGCTCTGGAAAGCTGCCAAGGTGTTGAAGTGTGGACTCCTTTGGAAAGACCGCACCACATGGCCTGCAGGAATTTACTTTCCTGCCTAAGCTTCTGCAGGTGCCCTCAGCAAAAGCCCAGAAAACCCCTACGCTGGAGGCCTCTTGAGCTCTACCATAGGTGCAGCCAGGATGCAGAAGCACGTCGTGGCAGAGCAGCAGTTACCTCTGCCCAGGGCCCTCACAGCTTCCTCACAAGCACCCTGCTCCGCCAGCAGGATGCTGCTCACCACGTACCTACCCGTCACTCACATTCAGGTATGCCTGGGTCTGCTTTTTAAAGCTCTTCTATGCTATTTGTACAGAAAAATACTTCCACGTTATGCTAACCTTAAAGCCTTTACCTGGCAAAAAAAATCTTACCAAGTGCTAAATTTGCCATACTAAGGTTCATCTTGACAGCTACAGCCATCAGATGAAGGATGGGCAAGTGGAAACAGTGACCACTTCAAACTTGAAGACAGAACTCTAAGTTCTGGCCCTTCCTCAGAAGCTGGACATGTTTAAAATGCAAAATGACAATCTCTTATTCAGCTAGCCAACAAATTTCAAACAGCACTCTCCCTTGTTGGCTCTTTCATGTACTTAGGCACAGGCCCCCTCCAAAGATATTAACTCCACTTATTCTGAAGAGAATCAGAAATACAGCTTCAGAAAAGTCAGCAAAATCTCTTAAAATTATAGGTTTGTAACTAGCAGTTTAACCAATGCAGAAAGACTAGGCAAGTACTCCACCAAAAATATTAAATATAGTGTAAAGCAGAGAAGACATTTATAAACATAACAGGATTAGTATAGAATATGCAATTTAGGAAAAATCTGCAACAATTTTTTCCTAGAAAGACAGAAGATGCAATGTGAATAGCCATGTGGTTTATATAAAAACTCACTAGTGTAATTACAAGGGAAATTTGGATTGATAATGCTTCCAATTCACAGAAATCACACCCACCAAATGAAGCCCCTGCTGAACAAACAAAAGCCAGTGTCAAATCCAGCTTTACATCATTGAAAAGAAGTTCAGCACTGCGACCTTCTCAGGGCTGAGGAGGAGTTATTTTGGACATGATGAATTCTTACCATGCTACGGAATTTAATATTTTTTGCTCCATTATAATCAAGTGTTCACATTTGAAGGCCTGTTGCCTTACACCATTGAGCTGGGCACAGCACTGCAACATTCTGGTTGTCTTCATTTTGAAGAATGAAAAAAGGACTTTTTAAAGGGAAAAAAGCTAGAAATTTTAAGAGTGTCAACACAAGGAGCAGAAAGCCTGAGGTAGAACAAAATTAGATTTGTTACACATTTCAAGACCCAACAAGACCCCTCAATCAAGTTAATTAACGGATGAAAGCACAAAGGCAGCGATTATTAGCAAGGCCCTAGCACCATAGCTACTTCCCAGAAAAAGAGTAGTAATCAGTATCTAAAAAAAGTTTTCAAAAAATAATCAAAGATTGTAAAGAGACAAGCAAATTATCAGAAATATCTGCCTATGGCTTTGTCAGGCTCCCTTTTTTTGCAACCTCCATTTTTTGCTGCCTGTTTGGAAGGCACATAACCTGGCAGCACTTTCCTCGGATGTATTTTCAAAGATTGTTTTTGCTTTTAGAATTTGTTAGAGAAAATACGGATAAAAAGGAAAATGCATTATCAAGGTTACATGACATACCAATATGCATGCAAGCTTACAAGTGGAACGCTACCCTGCAGTGGCTTTGATCTGAAAGCCTATTTGCAGCAGGCTACAGTTTCCAATCTGCAGGAAAATGAGCGCGTGTGCAAGTTAAAAGTTCTCAGTTGTGTTTCACGTTCATTTAGCTGCCTATTCTGCCTCCTTGCCATCAAATGGATTCCTTCCATATTCCTGCCATTTACATATCAAATGGGAACAAATCCAAAGGACTATAGCAGAAATAAAACCCAAGGGAGGGTTACACCACTAGACACAACACCTTGTGGTTGGCTTTTTGTATGTGGGCATTTCCTCTCAACCAAAGCTCCGCTTGGCTTGACCTTTCTCTTTCTCAAAAACCTTTCTCACAGAGTCTAGGCCTCCAGTCAGATCAGAGCAAGACACTCTTAGCTGGCCAAAGAGATGCACACAGCTGAACAGCGACCACCACAGTAGCTTAAAATGACCATTGGCTCTTTTTGTTTTGTTTGTTGTTGTTTGGGGGTTTTTGATTTTGTCTTTTCATTCCAGGAAACAAATAGCAAGGAATACACCAATCTCTTCTTGTAACATGGAGATATGAGAGCATGTTAGGGATGTTGAAGAGATCCATTTCCAAAATCTCCTGGCATTACACATGATTAGCTTTTAGTTGGATTAGTAATTCAGTTAAAAATGAAACCACTCAGTAGTGATTGCAAAGACTGCACCATCAGTTCTCCACAGTTGCAGCAGAGCCTCCATATAGACATAACTAAAAAAAAAAAATCTTTGTTTGTAAATCAGACACATAATCTTGTAAGGAGCTATTCGTCTCCAAGCAATATTTTCACTTTCATTAAGAAATAAAAAGAGCAGAGAATTCCCATAAACTCTTAATGCTTCAATGTTCAATTAAACCTAAACCACCAGCATTAACAAGTGTTTTTTTACAGTCTGACAAGTGATTAAGTTATTGTAGAATCAGGTGTTTACAGCCCCAATTCCCATTGCCAAGTATATTGCTATTAGAAATATGAGTCTCATTTCCAGCCTTGCAGGCTTTGGCAACAGAGCCAGAGCAAGCTCCGGTGCTTCCTTTGGAGCAAGGTCATGCTCCAAAGCTCAACTTCCCTGACCTTGGAGATGAAGTTTCATTGCTTGATGGCCTTCAAATGATGCCCACAACACAGCAGCCTTCAGCCAAGTCACACTCGTGCAACCAGCGGAGCCTTTAACTGCAACTGAGCGCAGCCGTTCACCGGTGACGCAGGAGAGCAAGACCAGGCGTTCAGCTGTGCTGCTTTGCAAAGACAGGCAGCACGTGACCAGGTTTATTTGGGCTGAGCAACCGAGCACACGTGACTGTTGATATAACAAGAGCCTGCGAGTTAAGAGAAACTCAGTCCTCCGTATCACCGTTTAGAAAATATTAAAGGTTGTGTGTGAGTGGGGAGTGGAAGATAAGCAATTCCGAGTCAGATGCAGAACGCTCCATCATCAACTCACCAGTTGCACATAATCAACATGTTAAATGACACTCTCTTTGTAAATCTGGGGATCAGAGAGAAGCGAATGTTGTTTAATTTGGCTAGGCTTTCACCGTGGCCTCCCCTGGCATCCTTGCATGCTGGGACACAGCAGTCCAGGCCGGTGGATAATGGGTGACAGGGGGTGAAAAACTGCCCCAGCCACTGGGCTCAAAGGACAGTGATTAGAGGTTTATCCAGAGTTCAGTCAGAGGAGGCATTCTATAGGCATTGATCCCGGAAGTGATTTTAATCTTCATACATAAAACAAAACAAAAAAAATTGAATTCATGTTAATGCAGATTTGCTTAGGACAGTTTTTATGAAACAAAATATTTTTTCACGTTATGTTCCAGCTGCCTCCTATCTTTCATTGCTGCTAAAGCAGTTGATTGTTTTGAATTTTTAGGATAAAGGCTAAAACTAGATCAAGTATTAAACTGCAGGAATTTGATGAAGCACAAGAATCATGCTGAACATGAAGCTCTGCCTTAAGTAATCTTCCCTTTTTCTCTAGTCCAAAATGCGTATTTACATGGGTACACACACATGGAAGAAGAAGAGGGAGAGAAGGTCTAACCACCAGGGTATTGTTCATGTATTTTTGAATAACACCCTGCCATGATCTGAGTCTCCTCCAAGAACTACCCATGATCAAAGAACAACTTTCAGAAAGGCACAGGTTTAACTAATTTGTTTGTACCCACCCCAGCCATTGCTTCAAGCCTCAGGGTATCACAAAGAGCTGCCAATTGTCTTTGAGACCCCGGAGGGGAGGTGCAGGCGAAGCTGCGAGTTACAACTTGTTTGCCTTGGGATGCGGATCACCTAGGAAAGTGCCCTGTTTTTAGAGGACAACTGCCATTCCTCATTTCTCACATACACATTTTCTTACAGGTGGCTGCCTTATTTGGGAGCAACTCCTGCACCCTAGAGAGGAGGAATTCTCTGAAAGCTGAACCACTTTTGAGCGAGGTAGTCCAAGTGAGACAGCCCTGCTAGACTTACTCTGATTAAGTTCCCTGCACTTACATTAAGCATTTATCCTGAAGAGTTGATTAAATGCAATTTATCAATTAAATGAATATTTAATTCGCTGTAGATGAGTTTAAAAGGTGTTGAAAGGCTACGCCAAAGACGCTACTCAGCATGAAGAAATTTCTTAAATCTACTGATAATCCAGAGCCTAAATCATTAAGATGAGTAAGGATGGAGTATGCTCTGTAGAGCACTCCAAGGAGTCCTCCACCAGTGATGTTTTCATCATACCTAGAGCCAGGAAGTAGCAGGGCCCTCCTCCAGCTGCAAGATCTCAGCAGTTGCACTTGACTGTTTACGAAAGCCTCACGAGGAACCTGGCGCTGCCTCAGTTACATGTTAGAACAAGCTGGCGCACACCTAGCACTATGGAGCAGAAGAGACAACCATCACATACCTTATTTTTATCTGCTAAAGGCACATCTTATTTTTCTCAACAGCTATTCACCTATCAGATACCTTTTTTTCAGCATCTTGACAAACTGATTAAATCTTACTTTTTTCTTCCCTCCAGAGAAGAGGAAGGCTAACAGAGCTAAATTATCTTCAATTCATGCAATGTTATGACATTAAATACAGCTGAAAATACTCCTTTTATATTAAAGGTGACAGGCAGATCAGATACCTGGCAAAGAAAACATGCAATGCCAGGCATATACATCTAATGACCTCATACACCAGTGTTCCAGAAACTGAGTCACTGCTGTGGTGCACTGGGGAAACACTTACCTGGAAAGAAGTGGAGACTGCAGACTAAAGTTACTGCTTTTCAAAAATAAAGAGCAAAGAAATTGAGAAGGGAACATGAACCACAGCAGCAGACATAAGTTTTCACATTTATAGGGTACAACTAGGCCTTGGGGGAAGGCAGTTTGGTGAAGAGGCAATGTTGGGGAAAAAACAAGGAAGAAATCTGCCCTCTTCTAATCATCTGGAGCCCATAGGAGTAATAATTATAACAGGCAATTCTGCCTTTCTGACAGTTGTTATACACACCTTAGTAGGTCTTATAAAATCTATTTAAGGTTATGAATTCATCTTGCTGACTGATCCTTCAACACTTAACATGAGGACATCTTAGTCCTAGAACATTATTAATATGGTACCATTAACATGGTACCCAACACAGTCATAATAAAGCTTTAAAGATAAAAAATCCCAGCTTTGAGTCTTGAGAGGAGATGCTTCAGCTAGCTAGCTACTGCCTGATTACAACCCTTGTAAAATTTAGCCATTAATTTTTTAACTTCAAAACCAATTCTAAAATTCAAGTCTAGAGACACTATGGACTACAAGGGCAAAATTGATGGCATTAAAAAATAAAACAACAAAACAAGCAAGGTACTCATGGACAAATTAGATTTTTTTTAACCAAAACAAACTCTTGCATGTGTAAATAACTGTACTAGAGAACAGATCGCAAGATAAGAAACAAGGGATAGAAGTTGGGCAATCAGTTGGCAAAAGGCCCCGACCCAACAGCCCATACTCAAAGAACTGCCCAAGCAACATGTTGTCCAGACAAAACAGCTCCAGAGGGTTGTGCAATGAAGTCCAAGTGCCAGGGCCTTGATTTAAGAGACAGGGACCCTCACATGACCCTCTGCTCCATATTGCTCTCAACCAGAAACTCAGGAGCTCCTCACTTGTTTTTCAATCCAGGTTCACGACACACGCCCACTATGGAATACTTAAGACTACACGATTATAAAATTATCATTGGTTCCATACAAAGCAGCTTAGAAGGGTGCACTATTTCTGAAACTAAGCAGCAGTTGGGCTAAGCAGCAACACGTGGTGTGCTAGTCCATACAGAAAGTTGCTGGATATTGGGGATTGCTAGTAAATAAAGATGTGGACTACACTGCTTCAACAGGCAAATTTTTATCCTTTATATACAAACTTCATCTTCTGGAGCCAATATATATATAGTCTTTATGAGCTCTTGAAGCCACCGGCAGCGATTGCTAAACATACTCTATGAATTCATAACGTCTCTACTGCTCTTTATTTTTTTCCTTCCTGTTATGCTCAATCGAACTGCTCAAAACACTGTAACTATATGGGATAGAAAACGCCCTTGTGACAGAACTGCTGATTTGGGGGAATATAAAGGCTTTTGGGGAGAAACTGCTTCTGAGGAATTCCCAGCTCGCCCACATAGTCAAACACTCATGCATAGATACACACGCAAAGACACCCAGGCACCCTCATCCTGCCTCCTTGGCCTCTTGTTTTGGTATAGAAGAGCTTGACTTGAAGCAAGGAGCCCTGTAAAGACATCAAGGATTCTCCCAAACCAAGCTCCTTCAGGGAGAGGAGCTCTCATTATGGGGAAGATTAAAAAAAGAACCTGTGCCTAGCCTGCAGTCACTTGGTAAGAAAAGCAAGGCTGCAATTGGGAAGTCAGGAAGATTATCATGCTCTTCTAGGACAAAGCACAAAGGGCTACTGCTGCCAGTACCAAATACAGCATTTCTGCTCCAAGGAACACCACTGGATTTCTTTTCCTGCTGCTTTTCTCCCTCCCCATTTGTTGTACACAGAGTCTGCCTGGGAAGCAAGCTGCCAGAGCATGCAGTAGTGTCTCCACTGACTTCAGAAAGACTTCATGTCTCTCTATATGCATGCACAGGCCAAGAAAAATAAGAGAAAAACAAACCAAAGCAATGCAAAATTATAACACACACACACGAGGTTCCATGATATCCTTAGCATTGCAGATCCAGACAAAATAAGGACAGAGCATGTGGCCAGCTTCTGAGAACACTGAAGGGTGGTGGCTTCTCTACGTAATCTGCTCTAGTACTGCATTATCTTCCTGGTGGATTTTTTTTCCCTCATGTCCAGCCTGAACTTCTCAGAGCTCGTGTCTTGCCACTACCAAGAAGAGTTTGGCCCTATTATCTTTGTAATCTGCCCTCAAAGTAGTTGCAGGCTGCTATTAGATCTCCCCTT
>JAVCKT010019827.1:0-12393 GCA_032273925.1 Rhynchotus rufescens | reverse complement strand
CCTTTAGCTAATTCACACTAAAACCCACTCCTTCAGCCTCTCTCTGTAGGCCACATGGACCATATTGGTATCTTACCAATCTTACCTATCTTACACCTGCATTTTCTCAACAATTTAAACCAGAACGAATATCCTAGGTGCAGGCTCAGTGCTCCATACAGAAGTGTGATTTCCCCAGATCTGCTTGCCATATTCTTAAGCCCACTGCCAGTTTGCTGCACTGACAAAGCCCGTGTGCTACTGGTCATAATCACATCTTGGCATCACCCACAACCCCCGGGTCCCTCTGGGCTGTTATCTGGGGGGCTGTTTGCAGCCTGGACTGATTTGAGCCACTGTTGCACCTCTGGTGTGAAACCTGGTACTTTGTGTTCAGCCTCACAAAGTCTCTCGTAGCCCAAATCTTTACTTTTCAAGATCTCTTTGGATTCAAGCTTTGCCATACATCATGTCAGCCATTCCCACTAGCTGAGTGTCATTTGCAAATATTTGTTTTAAACCAAATCACTGACAAATCAGCTGCCAGCTGGATGCTGAATCACTGATGACTACTCTTTGAGCCAAGTGATCCAGCTGATTTTTAATCAATTACACAGTTTGCTAATCCAGCCTGTATTTCCTCAAGTTTTAAATGCTGTGGCAGATGGCAACCAAAGCCTTGGCTGAATCAAGATGCACTATATTCACTGCGTTCCTCTCACTCGGTGTCGCCAGCCAGTTTGCCATAGAAGGGAATGAGATTGGTTAAACACGTTTGCTACCAAACAGTGCACACCATTAGAGAGGACTTTCTTGACCATCTGCATTAGGAGATTGATGCTAAGCGGGGGCAGCCTCCCAGGGACTGAAATATAGCTGACAAGCCTAGAGCTTCCAGAGTCTTCCTTCCAGACTGTCATGAAGATGGGCACAATATTAGCCCTATTTTCCCCTCTCCTTGATTTCCATCTCCTTCCCAACCTGCATTGGCACATGGAGAGGTCTGAGAGTCCTGCCCGCAAAGACCAAGACAAAGAGCTTCGAGTCCCCCACACTTTCCCATACCATCTATATTAGAGGTGGTCTCCTCCCATCACAAGGTCCACACTCCCCATGAATTTCCTTTTGCTAATAGCATACCCGTAAAAACCCCTCTTGGTACCTTGCCTCTCCCTCAATAGCCTGGAGTCTGGCTAGACATTTGAAAGGTTTTAAATACTTTAAAAGTACTGTTGTAGTGAGGAGCATAAAACGTATAGTCAAAGCTTTGGAATGCAAGACACATGGGAAGATACACCTCAGTATCCCCACTCAGCAGGCAAGGATGCAATTGTTTCAACTTCTGATCCTTTTTTATAGGAGTACGAAGCCTCATTAAAATAGAAACAAATAGAAATAATCAAAATAATTATAAAAGAAATAATAGAAAATAACACAACAGTATTTAATGCATGCTCAGAGATGTCTACAATAGATGGCATATATGGGATACTGCAAAAGGCAGTAACTAGTTTCAAACAACAATGAAAAACATATGAAGACATCATCAAGCACCTGCTCTTCTGGGTCTGTTATTCTGTCTGGAAGGGGCCAAGGTGGGGACCTATGGACTCTGCTGCAGATGGGGGGCTCCACCTATGGACTCTGCTGCAGATGGGGGGCTCCACTTGCCATTATCTATCAGCAACACGAGCCTCAGAAGTCCCTGCTCCTTCTCAGAGACCGAGGCTGCTGCAGCAGTTCTGCATCCACACAGCCACCCTGCCTCATAACCAGTTCTTGCAGGAGAAAAGTTACAGCTGAAGTAGAATAAAAACACAGCAAAAACCAAAGTAAATCCTCCAAGTAACAAAGTAATATTTCCAAGTGAAAAATACAACAGCTAAAGCTCACAGTGTATTATATAGTCCATTCCAAGAAGACAATTTAGGCAGACACCTCAACCCTTTGTTCACTTAGAACAAAGGTCCTGCACAAATGATGTTATTAATCTTCATTTACCTTAGAAAGGGTTCTCTGAGTGGGTAATGTTATCGAAAATATCTAGGATGAAAGCTAGCAACATAGCGACAGAAGGTTTCTTTCAGCTTACTTTTTCAATACAAAGGAAAAACCAAGTGCTGCTTTCTCCAGTATTCTGACAGGGACAAAAACAACTGAAGCGGACGCCTGTCCTCTTTCCATACTTTGAATGGGTCATTGCTGCAAATTCTCAGTATCGGCTTTCACTGAAACAGTCTTCACAGTACATAAGAAATATGGTAAGTCCTTTTCCCCTCAGACAAAAACATTTTGTTTATTTTCAGCCTGGACTGGGCGTATTACCTTCAAGCTTTTCACAGGGATTGAGGTTTCCCACATAGAACTCAAATAGCTGCTGTGCAGAAAAAGAAAAAAACAAACAAAACCAAAACAACACACAAGGGAAGAACGAAATACAATGTTACTGCCTCTCAAAGTCTGTTTCTTCTTTTCCAACAGAGCCACTGACCCAGTGGTTGAAAGGAAAGCTACAGGTGAAATATAATTCATCACTAGTAGGTTCCCAGAATGAATTTCCTCAAATATTCTCATCAACAAGCTAGAAGTGCAAAAGAAAAATATGAGGACTCATCTGGTTGAAAAAGTGCACTCAGCAGACAGTAACAACTCCCCATCAAAATGCTATATAACCTGCTGAAAGGCATCTCGAAAGAATTTCCTGGACTAATTCTTTCTAAGAGTTTAATAAGTTGCTTAGATTACAGAATGGTTAGTCTTAAAATCATTTTACATGACACTATAAAGGCTGAAGCCAAGATATTTTTCTTTAAAAATATGTTTTAGAAAAAAACAGTAGTATAAAATAAATACTAACAAAATGAGGTTTAACAAACATACTATAGCACACAAGTATAAAATGCCACACGCTAAAATAGAGGCAAATTCATGAAGTCAGCAGGATGAAGTACAGTCGAAGACAAAGGGATCATTACATCAAATTCCAAATTGTAAACAGGTAGCACTATACTGGTTCAAAAGGAACCAGTCCCATTTCTAGGAGGAGTGTTATCCTGGACACTCATCTAAGCCTGGAACACAGTTTTGATGGGAACAACACATCACACTTGGAGTCCTACACTCAACTTGGGGCTCTGTATTTTCAGCTGCTGAGAAATGAAGACAAAATACCCAAACAGCAGCAATAGCAGTTTTCAGCAAATGCGGCTTACAAGGAATGGTGAGAGAATTTAAATACTTGGCTTCAAAATCTCTTGCCTTTAAAGATTAGAGAGAGGGAAGAGGAAGAAAATATTGGCTAATAATCTACAGAAGTGCCATAGTCAAGATTACACCATCACATCTCTATCGTCCAAAATGCCTCTGTAGTTTTAAGGCCCTGTCTGCAGAGGTTTTGTCTACTTGGCTGTATTTCAATGAATGCTCAAGTTAGCAACAGGTATGACTTTGTATTAGCAAGTCAAAGGCAAAGCCAGTCTATGAGTCCTGGCAAAGACAAAAGATTAAAGGATTTTGTGATTCAGTCTCACTACCACTGCTGTGAGACCTCGGAAAGGAGGGAATATACCCTTGCTGTACCTAGAGCAAGTGCTAGGAGGCACAGAGAGGCACAAATTACCATAGTCTCATCCACCCTGACATTAGAACCAACAGTGCCATGAGTTTTTAGGCATGTTTTAAGAAGAAATCGAAATACTCTTTTCTTCCTGCTTACTCCTTTTCATAATTTCCATTTCATGATTTTTGTTCCTTGTGATCCTTTATTAATAGCTCAAAATTAAGGTAATTAATTTGTTTTTCTTTTATAAGTTACATTCTTCCTTCCAGCATTATATTGAGGAACCAGTTTCCCAGATGCCTTATTTAATGCTTTATCCTTTCTGTATTTTATTCTGCATTTTATGTTTTTTACCCAAACTTCATTCTCTTTTCTATGTAACCTAACCAACTACCAATAGTGGTCTTCAGAGCTGTAGCTCCTTATAGGACATCGCATTTGCAATGTCTCACTGCAGCTTACACTTTAAGATCTTGTCCAGCCTGTTCTCCAAGGCTCACACACCTTCAAGCTAAATGAAATATATTTAAATGAAGTGCGAAATTGCTACTTGATAAACAGCGCTGCACTTGTGCAGTGTCTCGAACGTGACTCATCTCTATCAGACAGCTAATATATATACGTGCCAAGAACCAATATAACAAAACAAATGCTATTAAGATTAAAAAGAAACACACACAGAGGTTGGGATTTGCCAGGGAGCCCAAAGGAGTGTGGGCACAACTGAAATTTAGTGGGATTTGGGTACACGTTGCCACCCTGCAGCAATGTAACCTTCAGGTTTAAATGAAGAAATACCACAGGGCAACATCCAACACACCCTACAGAAATAGCTTACAGTAGGGAGACAGACTTCCGATTTTAAAGCCAGGTTTTGCTATTTCTTCAGCTTCTTATTACCCTAGCCTGCAAAACAGCTGTCTGGCACACTCTGAGATGCAAACCACGCACAGCAGAGGCAGGGGCTGACACAGCTTTCATTAAGCCAGTGCAAAGTCCAGAAACTTAGGAGGAAGAGAGCCTATAAAACGCTGTACTTGCTCCCAGTACTATCGCTAGCAATAACAACCTTTATTCTGGGTCACTGGCTGGCTCTATCTGCTCTCAAACGCGGAAGCGAGGTCTCAGTTTCCACTCTGCTCTTTCAACACCCAAAACTCAAATGGAGAAATTCAGGTTTGTAATGATTCTTTCCCCATTAGTTTCTGCTGGGCACTACTCTGTCACAAACAAGCTATGACTGGTAGGAGCCTGCTTTATTCCGGATCATTTAATAGCACCGAGTTTGTATTTCCTCCAACACACGAGAGGTTTCTTGAACACCCCCATCAGATAACCCGGGAATGCGAGTCCAGCTGCCACCCGCAGCACTGCTGCTTTGCTGCGAGCAATGCGGCCGAGTTCTCTACACTCCAAGCTACCTACATTTACTGAAACCTCTAACTTCTCACTCACGTGGGATTTTAGCACCTTTATTGGTAGCTAAGTGTTCCACACCCTTCCCATTCACCCGGGGCAAAGATATTTGCTTCTGCTAGGTGTGTAACCTTTCTTACGGCTTCCCTTATCTCTGCAGTGTTCTCTTGTACATAAAAGCAAACAAAAAAATTTATCCAGCTGCCTTTCTGTTCCCCAATGTAAAATCCTTTCAGGAGAATATTCATTGTGTTCAAAAAGTTAAACTGACAGGTAAATTTTTATGTGGAAGGTAAAAAATTTCTTTTAAAAGTAGTCCTTTATTCTGAGAGCACAGCTTCTTGATGCCTATAAATTAAGCTAGGAGATTCACAAAAAGAAGTTTCCTTCAAAATTACATTCAAGCATTATAAACAAGCCCTACTAGCATAAATGTAGCTCAGGAGCAAAAGAGGAGCATCAGAAATGAAAATAAGTGCCAAAAGTTGATCTTTAGGAGGGAATGTTAATTTTTAAATCCTTTAAATCATCTGCTGAATAACAAGTCATATACACTCATAACACATAACTGGATTGAGGAATGCACTTTGAAAAGAAAACAAAAGTTCTTTTTTGAAGGTTTCAGCAAAATATTATTAATATGGTGACAAACTTAAGAGATAATAGTGTTTGTACTGCTAGCTCCTTTACAGCAGATCTTAACACGAGCTCAGGAATACCCTGGAGCTTCGTCAGGGCACAACAGGAACGGAACAGAACAGCACCAGAAACCTTTGAGCCAACTTAAGATATAGCAAAATCTTTCCTTTAAGTACATACGTAGGTTCTGAAACCATGTCTTATTATCACAGGTTAACATGAGACCCAAAAGACTTATATTTTTTGCCCAAAGCCATTTGTGATGACCATAGATTATAAACACAAGTGCAAGCGATATATGAATTGGCAGAAAATGGTGACACTTGATATGACAGGAAAAAAAACATCCCACCACTTCCCATCTCCAGCAAGTGGGTCTCAAGAGATATGATGCTTCTGGGGATTCTGCTTATCCCAGACGAGCATCTCTCATTTCAGTCTCCAACAGGACGTGTCCATCGGAATCGCTTACCTGTGCCCAACACTTTAGGGCTTCTCAGTTACCCTAGATATGTATATATTATATATGAACGCAGTTTAGTCTCTCCTGTCTCGCTCCTCTTGCAAATGTCTCATTTCAGCATCAGTTGATCCTAAGGAAACTCAGCATCTACTAAGTCATCCTTTGCCACTTTAAGACAAGCAGCAGAATTGGTCTCCAGAATACGAGCAATTGCTGCATTATTTTGGGAAAAGAGACATCCAGCAGGAAGGAGCTGCCCTACCAACATCCAATATACAAACATTTTAATATGGCCAGCAGCTGTCAGGATTTGCTTTTAAATTAACTTCAAAGAAGCACCAATTGCCTAGCAGTCCCCTTGGACAAGCTAAGAAATGCCTTGTCCGCTCATGCTTTTCCACACCCACAAAACTAATGGAGCTAAAGATCTCCCAGGTCTAAAACTGGCTTAGGGAAGAATAGAACAAGTGGAGCAGAACTGATGCTCCGGTCTCAGTGAAACAAAATTAACGGAGCTCAGCACGCGGAGAGAGAGCGGAAAAGGGAGGCAGGCAGGATCACGGCACCGCTTTAAATCAGCCAAACAAAGAAGGCAGCACAGGCCAAAAGTTACAGCAGACTTCCTAACTCCTCACACTGGGTTTATTTCAGGAAACATGCTACCAAAATGAGCAGCTGAAAGCTATGCATTAGAGGGCTCAAAGAAATGGCTTATTATCTAGGCTGTAACATTTTGCCAGACAAAAAAAAAAAAAAAAAAAAAAAAAAAAATTAAAAAAACAAGAATGGGAGCTAGGATAAAACATCCTTTTAGATATATATTTTTTTTAAAGTAGCAAAAAATAACAAATGAGCTCAGAAAAGCATCTTTTATCAATAATGTGATCTGGCAGAAAGTTTCCGTCACGTGGCAGACCTGTCTCAGTCCATCTATCGTGAACAAGTTTCCAAGAAGAAAGATATCGAGCCTTCGGGAAAGAGTATTATGTGCACCTGTCCATCTAAAAGCTGGGGACCAGTGTTTAGACTTACACTGACACACTCTTCCTGCACACCCCCTTCCCCAACATCTACACTGAAACAGAAGGGGGCAAAGCGAAGGAAGGCAGCCTGAAGCGGAGCATGTGCTTGAGAGCACGGAGCAGAGCGTTTCCTGTAACAACCAGAGATACAGCCGGGAGTCTCAATCACGGAAGAGAAAATGATCCTGACTGAGTATGATCTGCGAGCCGCCAGCCTATGTTTGCTCTGGGCAGGGGAAAGGCCCTTACGATGCCGGTATTTGCGCAGCCGGCTGGCTCCTCACGAGGGTGGAGCCCGGGAAGGAGCAGGTCCCAGCCTGCTAGCACCGCCCGCACAAATACTCATCTCGCTCGGCTTCCGCCTGCGAGTTTTATTTCTTCTCTCCCAACTCGCACGCGCAGCGCTGTCAAGTCAAGCTTCTTCCTGAAGCTAGACCAAGAACTAGAACAGAATCCGGGAAGTGGGCTGAAGGAGTGGAAGGCAAGACCACCAAAAGAAGCTTCATCCACGACACTACTTCGCAAAATAAAATAAAATACAATACAGTCTTAGGAGGCTTGGAGCATTCATCACCAAAAAGCAATCTACACCTGTAGAAGGACTTGGTGAAGAGCTATTACAATGCACTGCCATCAGCAGTCTGACACTTGCTCCGCCAGTCCCCATTTAAAGAGCAGTCCTAAAAGCCCTCATGTTTTGTGCCCAAATTGCCGGCCCACTAGATCAACTGCTCAGGTCCTTTAATGCAGGGACAGCACTACAGTGTTTCCTCAGCTGCCATCTCCTCCTCCCAGATCCAGCCCCTCATCACACAACCCTGGGGGAAACGGGACAGTCACGCAACAGCTGAACGTCCTTCAGGAGTCACAAACAGGTAACTTAATTTTTCAGTATCACTGCTCTTATATTTACTCTGAGTAACCATTTAGAAAACAGCCCCATCGGTTCTTTCCGTTGCTTTCAAAAGGGGCCTCAATCTGAAGTCAAATGACAAATCACTCCTGTATTCACAAAAGCACTTGGCTTTCCAAAGCTGGCATTTCTAGCTTTATTCACTCCTTTTAAATGCCTATATTTTAATTACTAGATAGCAATATATGTATATTAAATCCTCTGGAAGACCAAAGCAAAGTAGACAAATACTCAACTTTAGTACCTAAATATAGCAACTAGTAGGATGCTTTAGCTGTGAAACAAAATTCTTCTTGCTCATGCATTTCATCTCTGATGCACTTTCCTAGCAAATATTTCTAACGACATGAACTAAAAGCATGTAATCCCTTAAACACCAGGAAAAAAACCAACTCTGTTGACCTGAATCTGTTCCCACTGACTTCCTTTATCCAAAAATTGGCAGTTACGCTAAATGGACAATACAAACAACAGCATTTAACGCTTGGTGTTTTCTCGATAAGCTACCACTGTTTTTTTTTCCTCAAATGGCTCTACGAGACCCACATTTGTTTATGTAATGTCAACATGCTCTTACTTAGTTATGGTGCCCTGCTGAACATCCTTCTTGCTCAGAAGGATTCTAGCAGAATTCCTCATTTCAAAAGAAAGCCTTTCCAGTTTCTTAACATCATAACTGATACTTTCAACTCTATAAAGTGCTTGTGAAAAAGCTTTAGTCTCAGGCATCACCACAAATATGAGGGGCTAGGGGGTCCAGGCTTGAAATAGGCTGGAGCTGTCTGTCATTTTGCTCACCTCTCCAACTCGAAGGCCACAGTTCAGGGTCCAGTCATGAAGCGCATGTCCTGCTTTACTGTGCAGCGCTGCCAGGGCTGGGGTGATCACTATCAACAAAGAGAACTTGTGATCTGGAGGCATTCAAGGTGCGCACATGCTGCAGCCAATGTCACATTCTTGCTGCCTTTGTCCTTCCTTTGATTTTTATTACTCTTTCATTCATGTGACATTGTAAGTTAACAAAAGGTTCCCAACCCTTACACCACATTTTCCATAACAGAGGCTGTACTATCACTAGTTTCCAGGACACTGATGTCAATGTTGATTTAAAAGCAAAACAAAACAAAAATACCAAACATGAGAGCAAAACCCAACCTATAAAAAAAATCCTTTATCAGTCATTAACAGCATCTGCATAATAAAGACACCGGAAAGTATTCAACTAATACATGACCGCAAGAGGTGATTATCCTAATGACTACAGCCAAGACCAGCTGTTTTCTTACCTTTATGGAAGAATTAGCTCCCATCTCTGAAGGATAGTAGAAGCTGATATACACTTTTTTCCCTGAACTACAGATGAAAGCAAGTACAGAATGCACCAACCTACCATTAAGACAGCAGAAAGGAAGCAGTCATTAACTGCACTCATGTGAAGAGCACCACATTTTCAGGCAGAGAATACAAAACCATAAACTGTTAAGTGTCATGAGTTTGGTTTCTCATCACTGCCCATCCTCAAATGGGTCATGGCAATCCAGAACAGACACCATTAGATAGTCACACGAAGCCTAAATGACCAAACTCTGTTGAAACGGGTGCAATTTAGCAATATTGTTGTAAAAATATCCAGTTACTGCATTCTGTGAGTGTTTTTTTTTTTTTTTTTTTTTTTTAATTTAAAATTACCAAGGGGCTAGAGATTAAAGAGGGTGGGGAACAGAGGGGACCTATTTCCATTCCTAGTAAAGTTAGCAAACACTTTCAAATGCCTGAGGCTGGGGGAAATGCACACTTGACAATCTCAGTTGATTTTTCCTAAATTCATGCAGTAAAGCTAAAGATACCTTATTCTTCTGTCAAGGTGGCAGCATGAGCAGATAAATTCAATGTGTCAAAAAGAATGACTGTGCCAGGTTGCACAACTTCTAAAATTCTTTCTATTATAAACAAATAATGATAAATTACACAGGTTTCCAATAGAGTTAATGTAACCTCTGCTTTTAATGTAAAAATATGAGTTGACCTTTGCTTAGCAAAATGCAAAACATCACAGAACTTTGCATGGCTTGCTATAAGCTGTTCTGTTTCTAACTTCAGCATTTTGCCATTAATCTTTTCATGTGTTAATGCTTAACATTCCATTTAACTAAATCCAATATCACTAAGGTTATAGAAGCAATTTAACCCACCTTTTGACTGTTGTTTGCTTCCTAAGCCTCGAGATAGGGTCTTATTTACTATGAGGTTTGTCAAGTCTCCCACTGGGCTGAAGGAACTCTGCGTGCTGAAGTACCAAAATGCTGAGCATCACCCAAGTCTCTGTTACTTGACTAATACTTGACTAATTCGCCAAGTCTCCATGGAAGCAAGTTACAACATTTCTCATGTAACCTAAGCAAATAGAGCAGTACTAGTTTGCTAAAAGCACTGTCTGAAATTATATGGGCACGCACATGCTGGAAGCATCTTTCTCCTCTCTTTGTTCTCAAAAGTCTCTCTATAGATAACAGTCAGAGAGGCACATATTCAAGAGAAAAGTTTCCTTTTGCTGTTTAATTTTTGAAGGTAGCAGGCTTCTCAAAAACAAGATGCTAGATAAAGCTAAGATATCAGAGACCAGCATTTCTTCTTCCATGCACTGCCATCAAGTATCAAAAACGTGCTTAACATGGTAAGAAATACCCAGCCAAAGCGCTAGCCATGAAAGATTGATTACGCAAAATGAAGGTTCAACACAAACCAGAGAAAACGGCACATTTCTTGAGAGGAGAAAAACAGAGCCTGACTGACTCATTCCCTGTACCAGTTATGCAAGCTCACTTGCCATGTGGGAGGCTGGAATATAAGATGCTACAAGCTTGGTGCACCAGAACATGGAGAAGATTTCAAATTCAGAGCACGAAACAGAAGACTGCACAGAACACTGGTGTGAGAAGGAAAAACACTGGGGAGGTCATGAAGAAATCAAACAAAAACCAACCAACAAAAGTGTTCCAGCCTAAGAAATAACTCTTAAGTGGTGTCAACTGATTTCAGTCTATTTTTAATAATTTAATATTTTTAATAATTCTTTGGTCTTTGAATTTTGACTTCTTTAGCCCTTGCATTTTTAACAACTATCTGAATTTTGAGAAAGGACATGACCCGAATTTTCTCTTGAGCATATTCTTCAAGAACTTCCTTTCAATTTGCTTGCCCCATACAAAACCAGTAACAATTAGGGTCACACAGGTAACGCAGATAAATTTAAGCATCAGGGTTGAAATCTTTCTCATAATTTACCATGACAATTTTGGCACAGCACTTAGAGGACAGTTACTTTTCAGACCAAGATTGAGTGGGCAAAAAAGCATTTTTAAGGGGCTATGTCTAAAATCTTGCAAGTAAAACAAACTTCACTGCTTTCTGCTCAGTAGCTACTTTACCTAAAGTATAAGTAGTGCTGTGAAGCTTTTACATTTGGGGCCTAGAATATACCACTTTATCATGGGTTTATGTGTACATATGGATTGACTCTATAAGCACCACTTAGAAATTTAGGAAAGAGGAACTAAGGGTAACAGGCTTTCATACTTAAATGCAGAAGCTTAAAAGCAGCATGGGCAAGAAGTAAAATTCTCCTCCTCTTTCCTGGAGGCAAGTAAAGAGCTTTGCTATAGGGTTTTAGCAACCCTCATGGCAAATAGGGCTCTACCAAAAAAAATTCTTTGAGATTTCATTAAGACTGTTCCCCATTCTCAAATACATTGCTGCCTGCAACCCGTATGCAAGTTTATTTACACATATATAAGTAGTTATATAAGTAGCACTGTGATTTGTTATCTTTACCACAAACACACACAGTCTGGATATGCTACTAGTTTGTCCAATCTACAAACTCTGAATCTAGCTATTAGAAAGTGGAAACAACTTGATAACAAGTCTACCAAATTTTATAGGCAGAGATTTATTTCATTCAGATTGGTTCCTACACACAGATGAATTACTTTAATCAAAACAAACAAACAAAAAAACCAAGCATTTTTGCTTATGCAGAAAATGCATGTAGCAAACTATTTTGACTTACTGGAGTGTCTATTGTATGAGGAAAGACTAAGCGAGTTGGGCCTGTTTAGCCTAGAGAAGGAAAGATTGAGAGGGAATCTGAACAATATGTACAAATACCCTAGGGGGGAATGTAGGGAGGATGGGGCCAAACAACAGGGGGCAATGGGTACAAGTTGAAACACAGGCAGTTCCATCTGCATGTAAGGAAGAGCTGCTTCCCTGTGAGGGTGCCAGAGCCCTGGCACAGGCTGCCCAAAGAGGCTGTGGAGTCTCCCTCTCTGGAGATCTTCCAAACCCGCCTGGATGCCGCCCTGTGCCCCGTGCTCTGGGTGTCCCTGCTGGAGCAGGGGGG
>JAVCKT010019826.1:0-13908 GCA_032273925.1 Rhynchotus rufescens | reverse complement strand
TCACCAGGGCTGAGTAGAGGGGGATGATCACCTCTCTTGACCTGCTGGAGACGCTCTTCTTAATGCACCCCAGGATCTCATTGGTCTTCTTGGCCACCAGGGCACCCTGCTGCCAAATGAGCATGCCAAATCCTGTGGGGGATTACATAGGTCTTTTGCTGCGTATGGAAGGGTCATCCCTCCATTATCAGCAGCATCCTGAAAAGGCCCCACGAAGCAGAGGGACCCCCAGGAGCTGCTCTCCCCACGCAGCTCCATGGATGCCGGCTGCTTGGAACTGCTAGTTCAGACAAGCAGCGGGTGGTCGAGTGCCGGGCGCCCGGTCCCTGGGCCGTGGAAACAAGGTGCAGTCGGAGTGCGGAGGGAGAAGGGCCCCGTGCCCTCCTGCGCTGAGAGCAGCTGCGTGCGGTGCCGTTGCCGGCACCTTCCACATGTTCCTGGGCTGTGAAAACCGTGTCCTCCTACGTGCATGACGTTGCACCCGACAATAAAATCTGAAATAACCAAGTGCCGGTTGCGAAAAGCAATCCAGTACAACTTTCTTCATGTTAAAGATGTCATTAATGTCTTCATGAAAAGCTTTCTAGGGTTTTCTTTGTTGCTTTTAACCTTTTGTAGGATCTTCTCATGTTGTTCAGCAATCAATTTGATGTCTTGTCTTGGAGATTGGGTGCATTGAAACATCGGCCATGCAAGTGATCTTAGCTCTTTACTAGGGTGGTAGTGACAACTCGTGTGGTTTAGAGATTAGGCAAAATCCAACTGTGCTGTGAACACTACGATATCTGCATACCATATTTACTGCATTTATCGTATTTTACAACATGTGGCAGCTCAAAGTCTCCTGGCCAGAGCCAAAGTTCAGTTCAGGTTTAAGCAGCAACCTGAAAACATGTGGTGGTCAGAACCAGTAAGAGCGCCTGTTAAAATGGCCCTCTGACATTTTCTTTTATCATTGGGCACAAATTTTTGGTTAACCTTGAGAAAAGTATTGTGAGGATGGCGGGTTGCTAAAAATCATTAACACAGTATCACTCCAGTGTAATCTCAAAAGCACCTGAGTTGTCCTCACTGAAATTCCACTCCTCTTTCTCTCAACCCCAGCTTTACATTAGGCACCAAACAGGGAAACCTCCAGCCCACAAGGTTAAGCTTTATCCAAATTATAAACAGTTGGCACATTATTGGTTAGTAAGAGACAGTGATAACCATGTCCCCTATAGCTGCTTTGTAAGTGTACAGAAATAGATACATGGAGGCTGGTCAAATTAGCTAGTCTGTGATGATGCAGTTTACATACAGCCTGCATATGGTGCCTGAGCACACCTCAGAAGAGGATGTAATGATCTGTTACATGAATAACAAGTATGAAAATACACTTATTTTCAAGACATTTCCTCTGCTGTATCTGCGGTAACATTTTAGACAGCGTGATAGTCACTGCAGGATGGGAAGGCCGAGGAATTCATCTGCTCCTTGTTTCAGAGCAGTAGGCAGTTGACGTTGAGTGTGAGTGATGATTATTCTCACTGCAAAGATCCTGTTTCTAGGTAAAGAACGACATAGCTTTGTCATGGTACTAATAATAAGACACAGATCATAGTGTATTAGGTGCTATGCAAACAATTCAAAAAGGCATCAAAGCCTGAAATGACCAAAAAAGAAAAAAAAATCTTGTGTATAAAACGGCAAATGGACCTAATCCATAAGTGAATAGTAGAGTAGATTCATGAACTTATATTTGCTATATTTGATATAGCATCAAGGATTAAGAAGAAAACAGAAAATAGGCTTTGTAATAACAAAAACACTCCTGCAGGATGTATAAGACAATTAGCCAATGAGAATGGGAATATGTTTGAAGCACCCAACTTGAATAGAAATTCTTGAGAGAAAAGCAACATTAGAACTAGCACTCATGAGATTTTGAAAAATTGTATCCATAAGAAAAAAGGAACATTTGCTGAGTTTTTTTTTGCGTTGGTTAAATCAGGTGTTGTTCAGATCATTGTTATTTGGGAAGGGCTAATTGCAGAATTTATGTGGGGACGGGGAAGTTGTCTTTGCTGTTTAGCCTAGCAGGAGAGTATTGGAGAAGCAATGTGCCTGTAAATGGGGGCCAGGGGAAAGGAAAGGAAAACCAGCAAGTGTTGAAAGGGCTAACTGTGAGACAGAACGATGTTGTCCCAGGACCACATGGGTATAAGTTGGCTGCAAATAAATCCAGTCTGGTAGTTAGATAGTCTGGGATAGTTCCAATCTTTAGAGAGTCTAGGCTCTAAAGCAAGTGAAATCACATATCAAAATTACCCATTAAAAGAGGAGTAGGAAACAGCTTTTTTAACTCTTGTGGCTGTGATGTTATTGCAATAATAGCAGTGCTGAACACAAAAGCATATCCATGCAATATTGTGACAGCTTTCTAGGAGATGATTTGTCCCAGCTGCAGAGTAACCTCATTCATTTCGGTCTGTAAAAATAACTTTGCTACTCTGAGGACAGAGCTGATTGCTGCTTTTCTTTTTCCCTTTTCCCCCTTTTCTCCCGCCACATATCTAATTATTTTTTCATTATTACTTGTTCCACATGATTAAGAAAGGCAATTTTCAGTTTATGTTGCAAATTTGCAACAAAATATGGGAAGGAAAAAATACAACCCGGCTCAGCGTTTTCAGCAAAGGAGTGACAAGATGAGAGCCCTGTTCTCAGTGAGTGTAGCCCTGGAGTGTGGTAACTGCTTCTCAAATACTCTTTGTCCAAACAAAGGCTTTCAGGGCAGTCTATCCGTTTATAAACATTTTTAGATTTGTGACTATGACAAATGTCTGTTATGTGACAAATCCAATAAGCATAAATACTTTAAAGGGCATCGCGGTTGTGGAGTAGCATAAATCTGCAGCTCTGTTTCCTTTTTGTGTCTCTGTTACTTGGTAATTGCCATGGACCAGAGTGCAAAATGAGGCAGGCTGTTCATAACTCACTGCGTGTCCACACTGCTGAGCAAAGATTTGAAATTATATCCTGCCTTGCATGCAGGGGTAATATTTGATTCCCAACTAATAAAGGTGGTGTAGGATTGAGTGGTTTTATTTCCGTTTATCATCAAAGCAATGTGCTGCGAGTAAGCAAAGCAGGGGTTTTTCATGCAGTTTGTAAGCAGGTTGGTTACACGGTGCTTCTCTTTCTAAGAAAAGCCATGACCTCTGCTCAGGCGTGCCGTTGTGATCACATGGAGGCGTGAGGATTAACAGGGCTCCGCTCCAAACATTTGGTGGCCGAGATCCCGTCACCCGTCCGAGCAAGGCCCTGCACGAGGTGCAGGCCGAGGGCTGCGCTCAGCGCCACGGGCCGCCACGTGGAAAACACGTGTTTTTCTCCGGAAAACACAGCCCAGCAGATGTCCTTTCCTCTCATCAGTTTTCCCCTCAGCTTATCATTTTTAATCCTCGCCGATAACACGTTTGTCCCGCGTGGGGAACTCCCTTTGCCGGTATCCGCAAGCGAATGCGGCCGGCCTGGCGGGCTGCCCTGGGAGCTCCAGGTGGGCCTCGCGGGCGCCATGTGTTTAACGCGGGTTTCCCCTTCTGTGCAGGGCCGTATCTGCAGAAAAGCCGGCAAGTCAAAAAAGTCCTTCAGCCGCAAGGAGGCCGAGGCCACGTTTAAGAGCTTGGTGAAGACCCACGAGAAGTACGGGTGGGTGACGCCGCCCGTGTCCGACGGCTGAGGCGCTCGGCAGCAGTGCCCGCCGCGAGGACTGTGACATCTCCTGCGTGCTCCACACCACCCATCCTTTTCCGTTCCAGCTTCAGTTAGGTACCGTGAATGTCAGGGGGACACCCGCGTTATTTATAAACAGATGCGTTTACAGGGGAAGAGAGAGAGAGAGAAGGCAAAAAAAAAAAAAAAGGGGGGGGAAAAAAAAGGGAAAAAAAAAAAAAAGCTGTTCAGGATTATATTTCAAGACTGAAGACCGATGGTCATCAAAGTGACCCGAGCGGCGGTTGAGACGGCGTCATTAGCCCCCATACGATCCACATTGTCTGCAGCTTCTTTCCATGACAGCAGCACCAAACAGCAGTACTGGGAGGTCTGTCCATTCCTGCTCAGTTCATTTAAATGTAAATGAAGCCGTTAATATTTAATAGGGAAGCAGTGCATTGCAGGTACATGTTTGCTGTGCTGTTTATCTTTGTCTCCTAGCAGGTCAACATAACTTGAAGATTTGTCTCTATGTGGAACTGTGGTCTGCTGTGACTAAATTTACACCTTATTTGTGCTCTGTATATGACCTTTAATTCGTAAATGGAACAGAATTACCATGGTGAAAGGTTTTGGTGTTGAAAATTTACTGCGTGGAATCACCCAACGGGCTGCAATACGCCATCTGTGCTGGTATTATGGGGTGCTGGTGAGAAACACACCGGTGCAAGCTAGGAGGTTATTATTATTATTTTTTATTTTGGGAGATCACGCACTGCAAAGCCTGGAGCGTCCAGTGGCAGCAGATCCGTGATCGAACCGTCCAGTACCTTTTACAGTAGCATGTGGCCTGTCAGTTCTGCAGAATGGCAAAACAAATAGGAAGGGACAAAGCGACCTTAAACAAAAAATTATCTGCTTATCTCTAAAATGATGTGCCAGTAAAAGAGTAAAACTTTTTAAAGCAAATGAAATGGTTTGTAAAATGATTTGCATGACTGGATTCTTTTTTTCTTTCTACTCAATAGACATTGTATGTACTTAGAGCCCCGTATCTGAGAAACCCCCATGGTGTATATAAATCTCTTATTATTTAATCATTAAATTTAAGTTTTCTGGTGAATGAGTTTAAAAACTTTTTAAGGCACTCCAAAAAATCTGAAAGTAAAGTTTAGAGCATTATAAGGAAAGTATTAAAAAAAAATGTGGAATTGCAATGGAAAAGCGTATTGGACACATGCTGAATAAAATCACCAGTATCATTTTCATTGCCTCAAGAATTCAATCATTTTGGCCAACTTCGGTATTCAGAAATATTATTTTAGTCATTTGGGAGTGTGACATTCTAGAAACCGTACAGATATATCCATTGTGGTAATATTTTAATTGAAAGTACAACGCGAGGTTGATTGTAAGGGCTTTGGGGCATATTAGGTACGTGTTTGAAAGCACTTCCCATTGTATGGATAGCACAAGACCAAAGGAAGGCGACTGAGCAGCTTCTGGTCAAGAACAGCGAGAGACAGCCGAATCACCAAGAAATGAGGGAATTTTGTTGGGCATTGCATAGTCTTCAGTCCCAGAGGAGGCTGCTGAGAGGCAGCTTTTCTTCAGCTTGTCTCAGGCAGTGGGTTAGTTCCAACCTTCCTGAGAACTTTAACTTCATCCCTGAATTAAAGGGTTAGCTGGAAGGAAGGGAGCAGGTGGATTACTACCACTTCCCTCAAGCCTACTTCTTATGTATCTCCCAAAGGGCGCTTTAAATAGCTCTTGCAAACACCATTGCTAAAAATCACAGCCGCCTTCTGCCTGTAGGAGGTTCTGTGCGTCGCGCGGCCTCGTGGAAGAGGAGGAAAGGCAAATAAAATGAAATGAGAGTGCTTTGAAGTAGTAGGAGCGCAGGGTGCCTCTGATAAGCTACAGCAACCACTGGTGCAGAAAGAAGGGAAGATTCGACGCATAAAGTAGGGCAGGACGGAGTTCCTAGTGCACCAAAAATAGGAGCGACCCTTCTGCCGTTGAAGGGGCAGCAGCAGGGTGCAGGGCAGGGAGAGCAGCCTGTGCTCGCAGGAGAGGCAGGAGGGAGCAGGGAGCACAGGGATTATGCTCCAGCCTAGGCAGGCAGCGAGACCCCTAGGAATGCAGTGTTAGTTGAGGGGTTCAGAAAGAAGGTTTGTCTCTTTTAGGAAAATTAGTGTGTGCTTTTCATCTTGCTACGTCAGTAGTTTATTGCATCCGTGCTATTACTGAAGGAAAAGCAGGAAGCAACAAGGCTGGTTAAACCACAGTGTTGATCGCAGAGCTGCTCCGGGTGCTACTGTTGTGCAGAGGAAGCTCTAGGGAAGAAAAGACCCATAAAAGTCCTGCCCTGTGTGTCCTGGCAAGGGGGGTCTGTGCTTCCTCCCTGCTCTGCCCTCCCGGCATTAAGGAGCGTGTTAAGACTTGGAGCTGCGATGGGGGAACTCAAGCCAGGCCAGCAGCTCACTCTTGTCACCGGGAAAGTGGAGCCCAGGCTCATTCCCAGGCACTAAACCAGGCCCAAAGAAAGACAGCTGAGCAAGTCTTCCATTTTGTCAAAATTCCTGAATATCAAAGACGCAGCGGGATTTCTTTTGCATACGGGAGATTGCAACATTCCCCTCTATCCCATCCCCAAACTCTTAAGAGATCTTGTAAACCAGCAGTTTCTCCAGCTGTCATTATATCCATATGATCAAGAATATTATTTTGCATCTGCTGTCCCCGAACAGTTAATCACTTTGAAAATAGCAACTGAGGAGATATAAAGTTATATTAGGAGGCTGCTCCCTGGCTTTTTAAGGTTCTATCTTTTTGAAATACTCGAAGTCCAAAAAGGCCACTTGGCTAAGTATGGGCATTGAATGAAGAAAGAAATGAGAGAGAGAAAGAGAATAAGAGAGAGAATGAGAGAGAGAGAGACAGAGAGAGAGAGAAAAGAAAGAAAGAAAGAAAGAAAAAAAGAAAGAAAGAAAGAAAGAAAGAAAGAAAGAAAGAAAGAAAGAAAGAAAGAAAGAAAGAAAGAAAGAAAGAAAGAAAGGCATAACCAAAGGACAAAAAGAAAGGAAAATAAATGAACAGCTAATTGACGATTACCTGAATTTCCTCGTCATTCTGTTCATTCCATTAACGTAATTTTAACATCTCAGCCTTACTCTTGGGACTTAATCATCTCTCACTGAACACTCATTAAAGACACTATTAAAATATATGAGCTGAGTACAACAGGGCTGGGATTATGGTTTCCCACTCCTTAGCTAATAGAATAATTTAAGAAAAACAAAAAAGTGATTCTAAATTCTCATCTACCACCCATTACTGTGTCAATATTGTAGGGGCTGAAATAACTACATATGGAAACAAGCTCCTTCAGAGAACTGTTAAGTGGAGGGAATGTGGGGTAGACTTCAGTATGCACGAACTAAGGAACCATCTTCTGCCAGAACTATTTTCTGGTAGAATTTTTCCTACAGAACTCTATAAACTCTTCTTGAGTTTACAGAGATAAGTGTTTCTTTTGCAGGCAACACCTATGACTGGCACAAAATAAAACATCATAAAGAACGAACATTATGATTATTTAGAACCCATTTAAGAAACCCTCAAAGCCTCCTGCAGTTTCAGCAACAAAATGAGGACACCACACTTCAGTGTATTAGTTTATTTAATTCTTTATCACCACTAAGAGCAAGTGAATTATACTGATACAACTGGTAAACATATACATTCGCTAGAGCCTCCCACAAACCCACAGAGCTAAAGGAAACATTAAGGGATGTTACAGGATTAATGCTTTCATTCTAAAATATGGATATATGGCTTTCATACAAGTTTAAAAAATATTGAAAAGATAACACACTGCTAGCTTACAAAATCAATATACAAACCAGAAAAAAAAAGAAAAAGGAATAGGAAAAAAGAGTAACTCATGAGAAGATATCATATAGCACTGGTTTAATAGATATATACATAATTAGCGATTCATTGAACATGATATTCGTGCTTTAATTTTAATTTTCATTCATTTTTATGTTTAGCACCCAAACTACAAGTATCAAGTGAGTTTTCGTTTTTCTTTTCTTTTTTTTTTCATTTTCCTTGCTTGTTCTTTTCAGAGAAAAAGCCTTTTTTTTTTTTCTTTTTCCTGGCCTTCTATATTCACACTTAACCAAATCAGTTCCTCCTCTCTGAAGTTTTAAACAAGGCCCTTCCATGTACTTGGTGTGACACGGGACAGCATCATTCTCCTCAAACTGCTCTGCTGGGTAGTGGGGAGAAACCTATCTCTTCAACCTTTATATTGCCCTTGTGTAACAACACAGGACAGAAAAAGCTCTTTCCCTTCTGCTTTAGCTTTAAAACAAGGCAGTATAGTTGCAAGACACATTTTGAATTATGGATATTATATTAGAGTTTTACCTCTTCATATATGGCTATATGTATGTAAGATATGCATATAGAGAGATAGATACGTAGTACACATGCAGGTATATTTTTAAAGAGATGCTATTTTTGATACTGAAATCCTAATTAGGTGTTTTGAGCTCCAACAGGAGGAACACTAGCCTGCATTTTGCTTCAAGCCCCCTTAGTGACCACGATAGCTCTACAGTAGCTGTAAAAAAATCTAGATGAGCCATGTAATTGTAATATGGGCAGTGTAATGAATGATTCATTCAAAAAAGTTAGATAGTGTCTTGTTGCCAGGCAGTAAGCATGAGGGAACTCGAACAGCGTAATTAAAAGAAGTTGGCTATGGGTTAGAGCACTGCAGGAGCGAGATGTTTCCCTACCTGTACAGCACAGAATTTAATGCTGAAGTTTTGTGCAATCTAACTTTGCATGACCTCTACAAACTGGAGCATGTTGGGAACCCTGCCTCAGCTTATCAGTAAAATCAGACATAGGACAAAGGCTTTCAGATTATGTTTTTGCTGTCAGTGTTTTTTTGAAGAAAGGTGTAAGAAAATGTAAAGCCAAAAAAGTTGAAGTCTAGATGATCTGAGTTTTGAGCTGAGTTTACATTTAAATGGCAAACTGTAGAAAGGCTAAAGGGCTTCTACAGCTCTCACCAATGAGATTATGACAGGGAATATAGTTGAGTTCTTGTGTTTTCCTCCAAATATCTTGGTTGTATTAGGGTTAGAGGGAAAAAGCCACATGGCAGACCACCTTTTCAGAAGACAAGCAGAAGGGCAGCATTTGGGGAACAATTAGATACAGAACTGTAAAGTTTTGGTCTATAAACTTTTGGCTGCTAAAACAAAATCGTCTAGACCATCTCCAAATGAAAACATCCTGGGGGTAGAAGAGGCTCTCTCCGTGCACTTCTCTCACTATCCCTGAAGCTCTATGTGCATGAGAAGATGTAGTAAGATAGGGCACAGCTTTACCTAGGTAAAGGGCTTTTCTATTTGAGCACACTCCCTCTTTCATCCCTGCCTCTCTTCCACCAAATGTGTTTCAATTCCATAACAAATCCAGATTGACCTACATAGAAAAGCTTTACCAGAAAGCCCACTCCTCCAAAGAATTCAGAGAGTCTTTTTGCTTATTATAGCATGGCCTTGTTTTATCTTTTGATTTGCAAGTTGCCACTGTTTTTTTTTAATTTTTTTTTTTTTAATGCTAAAAGGATGCTATGAGAGGTGATTGGTAGCAAGGGCTTATTGGGGCTATTCTGTGACCAGCCAAGCAGGAATGGAAAATGCACCCTCTAACATGAGGAGGATTTCAACTATTTCTCCAGATGTTTGGGTGGGAAGCAGAGTTCCATAGCAGAGCTGACAGTAAATTTACGAATACTATCAAAATTATGGGAAAATTAAGGGTGAAAGCAGGAAGCAGATATAATGTCTCTCAGAAGAGAGAACACAGTCAGAAGTTCAGAGAAAATGCTGTCCTCAAGGGTTTAAGGAGATGGAATATGAAATACCTACCATCATTGCATACTCTTTCCCCTTCTGGGAAATAATTGAGATGTGAAACTGTTAAAACATGTTGACATGGTACATCTCACCGATATTTCAATTTATAAATGCGGTAGATTTACTTCACTAATATTGCAGAGTGATTTCAGGGGCAACTGAGATTAGAAAAAATATTTCTATTAAAAAAACAAATCCTTGGAAAAACAAGCTGGATTATTCCCTACCCTCACCTCTGATGCTATATTGCAGAAACTCAGAGGAAGCTGGTAATTTGTAACAGAATTAAAGAAATGGGAAAGCTATACACTATGTACCTTTAGATGCTCCCTGCTAACAGTATGGTTAGTACCACATTTTTTTTTATAGGACTGTTCTTATAAGGTAAACATTCACTTCCCCATAGTTCATCATAACTAATGATCTGCTGTATTGAATTGTTCAAGTATAGATTACTTGGCATCTCCACCTACACACCAAGTGATGATGGGGAGGATATATACCAAGATGAAAAAAATGCTTTCTCCTATCAACTTTATCATAATCTGCACTCCTAAAACAGAAAAGACAGTCGTAGTACTGCTTCCTTTTGCCACTGCCTCCTGGTGGACACATTCTTCTGAGGCTGGAATGGAATTCTTCACCTCTCTGTACTGTAATAACATTCTACATTTGCTTAGGTTTCAATAAGGCACAAATGAAGCAAAGCATAAAAGTGAACATCCTATCAGGTTATCCTGCCTCCTCAGGGGAGGCTCAGGGGAACAAGTGAAAGACGTCCGTATAAAATGATCCCAGTACAGTATCCTTCTCTTTTTGGATAGGGCCCCATGGTCTATTCTACAGTGTCAGTTGAGAAGTTAATATAATTATTGTTCTTACATTTCTCCTCATTCTTTTCCCTTGAAAAGTACTATCCAGAAAGTGATTATGGAGTTAGAAGATCAGAATGGGTAGATTACAGCTTAGTATTTACCTGAAGGTACAGCATGCTCTTCGCTTCCAGGAATCTTGTCCTGAAACATACTTTAAGTAACAGTTTTGCTGCTCTTAAAAGCCTGTTAAATATGCTAAGCTGACAAGCAAAGATTTTTCTTTCAATCTCTCATCTTTATCAGGAGACATGTCAAAATGAGAAAATGTCCTAATTCCCAAATTCAGATTTGAATCAAGATATGGGCAAGCCTAATTGCTTAGGAGTGTGGTTCAGCCTATTTAGAGGTTCTCTAAACTTAAAGGTGCTGGAATCCAGGGCCTGGATGCAGATTGATTCTTAGGTGGTGCATATCTCTTACCCTAACCCTAACCCTAACCCTCAATCCAAAGAAACTTTGTATTGTTTGGTGCAACACTCTTTTATGCTACATTATGTTGTTATAAATGAGAATCGCCTCATGGACAAGAAGGGCAAAACACAGAATTCATTAGAAGCAGCGACCCCCGCTACACTGTCAGACAAGGTGACCTCCCAAAGCTTTCTTCTGGTCCTAAGATGGATTTTTTTATTACTTGTTTTCTGTAAACGCCCTCCTGCTACACTGCTGTTCTAACAATAGTGGTTTGATTGGCCTCCTTCAAAAACTGTTAGGAATGTTCTTTCAACAAGCCAGATAATTGACATTTAATCATACGGGCCACAATTCACAGAGGATAAGCACGGGGAAATATATTTCATTCTTAACTCACAGAGGTGAAAAATCACGAGTCACACCTGAAGGTGTGCTACAGGAGAGTCAAGACTGTTGGTCTCAGCAGCTCCCAACTCCTGCCAGCTCCCTGTGAAACAGGGACTAGGTTAACCAATGTAATACCATGGTGCAACAGTGTTTGTGTCAAAGCTGAATCACTTGAAGTGATGCAGCATTTAGACCGACAAACCTTTGGTGAGTGAAAAACCTTCTTCTTCTCCTCACTTTTAATCAGGCTTACCAATCCATTAGCTTAAGTCTGAGGCATGAACACTAGTGGTTCTGAAAAGGACATGAACAAACCGTATAGCACCCAGAATCACCTAGACCTAAGCCTTTGCAAATGGCAACTTGAAAAGTTATCTGTGATTTGGTCATTGCATATCCACCACGTTGGGGACATTTTAACTATGCCATTGGCTCAGATATGTAGTGTAATCACAACATGAAAGGTATAAACATAGACTGCAAGATCCACCCAAAGGCAGTGGGAAATATTTGTGGCTAGCTATCTTGAGCTATGTGTAACCTTAGCAAACTGACTGACTTTAGAAGAGCTTGGGAATGTCTACAGGAGGAGTTGCCTCATTGTGAGTTCACATCAGTGGTTCCCTTCACACGAGCAAAAATCAGGCAAGTCTTGGAGTACTTTTTTGCACAGAAAAGAGGAATGAGAAGCTAGTCTAGCTCTGCTGGCTCTACAAGCTAAATTCCCAAAGAGCAAATGCTTTACTCATATAAATGTACCTTGCTGCAGCTTCACTGAAGTCAACAGATTTCTGCAAGGAAGCCTTCTACAAGGGACCCTATCAGGAAGCAGGCCTGGGGTCTGCAGAGATGGCACAGCTTACATCTTGCTTGCCATTGAAATATAATGTTTAGATTTTGAAAGAAATTATTTTGAAATGAAACAGTGCACTGAAATCATCTAAGTCTCCTCTTAAGAAGGCTAGGCTTGAAGGTTGCTTAGCTTGTAAAATAATTCTGTAAAATTGTTTCTACCAGCCCTTTTTTAGATCTTTTTCTATTTTTGACTTTTCTCAGTATTCACAGTCATTTGAAATACTCAGGTAAAAGGGAGCAGAACGAAAACCAGCTGGTTATATGTATATATACTTCATGGACTGTTTTGAAAAGAAAATCTTTCACAAAATTATTTTTAATTTTGTTGATTTTTTTCCAAGATTGGAGAATGGAAGAAAACAAAAGATGCTGTTCAATCATTTCCCTTTTGCTTTACAAAGAAAGAAATAAAAATTAATTTGGTTTGACTAGTTTCAGGACTCCTCAAATTGTTTCTTTCTTGGTCAAAAATGTGTACTATCCAAACCAATTTCTTCTGCTACTTTCCACCAGACATGCATACTTTCTACTTTTCAGCTAGCTATAATTGAAATCAACAGGAAGATTCCTGCTGATACAAAAGGGAGTTGGGTCAGGCAGAATCACAACCCTTTCAACTAGATTTATGTGAAAAGGGTAGTTTCCCTGCTGGCAAAATAAACAAACAAAAGAAAGTATTTTCTGTGCTTGCAGATAAAACAGAAGACTCTATCATCCACCAGTGTAGATATGGTAAAAACAGAGAGTATCACTATCATTCCACTTTTTTAAAAAAACATCCTTTCTAGCCTGCTTCAAAATCATGAAAATTTAAGAGTCTGCTATATCCAGCCACTGAAAGAAAGTATTCAAGAGTTTTTCCTGCACACAAGAAAAGTACAACCAAGAATAGAAGCAGTGCTACTGATGTTTTGCCCAGAAATGGTGGCATTTTGGAATGAACTTTCACAACACATACAAAAAAATTCCTACAAATACTCAATGAAATGCCCCCATCCTTTTCTTAAAGTTATGATTTCATACAGTTATTTAGATGTAGTAAGAACTTAAGAAAGTCTTTTTTTTTTCCTCTCAGACAAATGGTTCCAATCTTAAACATAACTGCATCCAGACAGACCCCTATGTCCTCACAGGGCACCACTGGCTTCAGCTGGGCTCTACACAGGTTCAGGTTCTGCTTGCATGGAGTAATTACAAGATTGAGACCTACAGCAATATTTGAGAAAACATGTTTTTAAAATTTCTACATTGTTCAATGTATAAGAGATGTAAATTTCTAAATAAGTTTGGAGTCCTTTATTGCAGGCCTCTAAAAATTGTTGTTAGGGTTATATATTAAAAATACTAAAGTAATAAAAAAAGGGTTTTCTTTTTCTGTGTGTTTGCTTGTTTCCGTCTATTGTACCATTAAGCTATAAATAATTTTAGGATAAAATGCCTAAGTATAAATGAAACCGTTAACTGATCGTTTCCTGATGTCCTTTTCTCGCACTGCCCAAGTTGGCTCTATTAATCCAGCATCTTCTCTTGTTTCTTGCCTTCCTTTTTCTTCTTCTTGGATTCTGTCAAGATAACAATAAAAACAACCATAAAAAATTGGCATGTAGCAGTCACTGAAATACATTTAAGTCAATATCTATGAAAGTGAAGGCTCTTTTCCATCTCTCACATTTTCTAGTTTCTGCATGCAACTAATTCTGTTTCTTCATTCTAAACAGGAAAAGGGAAAATAG